>JBBPRF010000805.1:0-15012 GCA_038092875.1 Lanmaoa pseudosensibilis | reverse complement strand
CGAGGGAAGTCAAGTGAGAATCGACTTAAAGCGCAGAAGTTTCAAGGTGATTTGAGACAACGCTTATATTGCGTAGACCAAGAATGCAGAATACAAGTGTAAGCAAAGGGTTTATATAAAGGGGAACCAACACGCACAGACCACGAGACAGTCAGGAAAAGAAGGCTATGGAATCGTATGGAAGGCGGGGAACACTTGCTGTTGTGAGAGAAACGACGTAGGAGATAGAGTCCGAAGAGGTAAGTAAAGCCGAAGATAAGGCTTGTTAAAATAGCGGTGAAAAGAGAGGGAGAACGGTATTTGTAATGAGAAGGAAAGCAGTATGGGGACGGCTGGGTGTACCTCGCCAAGTGGAGCGAGTACCATGTAAGAGGAAAAGGACAACGCAAGAAGAGAGAAGGAAAATTGTAACACATGCATGCCAACATCCCCTCCGCCTGTGCTGAAGTCACTCTTCAGGACCATTTGATTCTAGATGACACCCGTGATGTCCAAGCCCAGCTGTACATTGCCATGTATCAGTTGAACATGCTCCCTTTCCTGGTTGACATCGACCACTATCTCCTTGATCTCACCTCCCGTGTCCATCCTCTCACCGAGGACCTTGCTACTCTTATCTCTGCCCATGAACAAGCCGCTGCCATCTCAGCCAGCCACAAGGCCGCCATTCGTGTTGGTTGTCACCTACCCATTGCAAACCCCCCTGAACCCATATGCCCTGCCATCATTCCAGAAGAAGAAGAACCCCTGGTCGAACACATCAACCCTGCATACTTAGAACACGAACCACGTAAACCCACTATGCTGTCTGCCTCATCCTTCCCTCTCAATGAGCATACCAGAGAAGCTCTACACTGCATAAAGACCCGAAACTTGCATCCCACTCCTCTCTCCCCATCCGATCCATGCTACCCTCAAGTGTGCTTCCAATGTCGTAGTCTAGGGCACATGAAACACGATTGCCCTGCATATCATTGCCCATTCTGTTTAGACTTCACTCCTGGCCACAACCAGACCCAATGCCAGAGCTACCAGTGCTCCCAATGTGGATGACAAGCACCTGGACATCACGTGGATGTATGCATTTGGTGCTGTCACGACCACACCATGCCATCCTCTTTTTCCTCTTCCTCACACTGGTCCTTTCATTCCTGCATGCAGACCTCCTCCACCAGTTCCTGGGGGTCCAACAGATCACGTCACTCATCAGGACACTCTCATCCTATCCCTATCCCTCTGCCTATTGAGACTGAGCATCTCGACAACATGTATGTAGACAACGACCCCTTCGACGATGTCGCCTATGCCAACATGACGAGTTCCCCGTAAAAGGTCTTAGTGGCACTTCAACCATAGTAAGGGGGTAATGTTACGATTTGTCCAGACTACCTTTTCTTTCCTTGACTTTCCTTAGCTATACGCTGTATTAACACAAGTTGCTCATTCGACTCCCACCTTGTACACTTTTCTTTCACTTCGTCTCACATGACCTTATCCAGTCGGCAATTGCTGTTTCTCTCATGTGACTCCACAGTCCGCAGTCATAACACCATCAACTGCACATTTCATTTGCAATCCTTTTATTTGTAATTCTAGATAATGCGTCACTTCCTCATTGGCTTCCCTTATCGTACAACATGTCACCCCTTTTCCACTTACCATTCTTAGTTACTCCTTCTCATGGTCCATGTGCGGATCCCTTACGTATAAATACCTGCACCCTTACAGCAGAGATCCTTAGCTTAGACCTCCCTTGTCTTACCTTAGCATCTCTGCAATCAACAAGGTCCTTGTCCCTTCGTCCCTTCATCTCTGTTGCCCATTGCCCATTGCCCACTACATGTTCGCCTTGCGACTGTAGATCCCTTGAACCTGAGGACGGTCGGTATTGCCTTAGCGCAACCATACTCCATGCCTACATCATTACTTCACACTTGATCACTGGACAACTCATTTTGCCACTTGATTGCTTAACGCATCAGTGGATTCCCCGCACCATGTGACTGCTTACGCATCCGTGGAATACACTTGAACTTTCAACACTTAGGACCTCCCTACACCTTCAAGGGCTACGTCCGATCCTACCCAGGTCGAGTGTAACACTATGCCAAACTCACTAGCCCATCTCCGATCCATCACTGTCCCTCACCTGAGCCCTATCCCATATGGAAATGGTCTTACCCATCCGTCCACCCCCCACTGAATCTGTCCATTCTCAAATCACCAGGCGGGAAATTTATGCAAGGCCTCCAGCACAATGGGTTTCCATTTCAGCTATCTCTATCATCTACATTAAAACAAGAGTCTCTGCAGGTGAACCATATGAATTTGTTTGTTGGGCCTTCGGTGGCAGGTTTACCCCCACATAGCCAGTATGAATCTGCTGTTCATGTGACCTGTGCAGGCGGGAGGGGGTAAGACATCTTGCTTACCCTCTCACGAAAGACCTCTTCAATGGATAGCCATGTTGGTGCTGGCCTTGACCCCCGCTTACATCACACCTGAGATATAGCTTTATAGGTTCGTGTTGCCTGTATCAGATACATCAGGTCAGGATTGTCTGCACCCCCAGCAGTCTGGGTTGTGGACACCAACAATTGGGTAGAGGGGTCCAGGGTGGGTTGGTTTGAATCAGATGCGCAAGTAGTCTCCCCCCATTCCTTATCTCTTTCTTGTTCTCTCACACATTTGTTTTCAGTGTCAGTTTGAGTAATCTGTTTATCCCATTGTGACAGAGGGCTTTATGTGCAGGGACAGAGCCCCTGTTGGGTACTATTTGCAATCTATCTATTGCATCACATAAATACCTGTGCCACCTCCTTCTATCATCATCTTCTGTGATGGCGTTTTTCGGAACATGATTTGGATATTTGTTATCAAGCCCATGCATATATGCTTCATTTTCAGAGTTGATAGGTGTGCAAACAATCTAGCTGTCCTGGAGGGGGAAAAAGATCTCATTGTCGCACTGTCTCTTCCGATATCCGTGAGAGAGGTTCATCTCTGAGCCTTTACTTCAACTAATCATTAGGGACAGCACAGCTGAAGCAATACTTGTTCAAGACTCATGTGCCATGTTGCCCAGAGATGATTCCATCGCAGGATATTACTTGGAACGACAACAAAGTACCCCATCAAAAGAGGGCACGCACGTAAATCATACAGCAATGGAAGAATCCTGTTTTGCGAAGGCCATGTAGCTCGGAGTCTGGCATCGCTAGTGAGATGAATTTAAAATGACCTATTCAGCTTCAGATCTGATCCTGTTCTAAAGACTCCATCAAGATTCAACTCTGGCCCTACTGTGAGAGAGGGTGGAGAGTGCATTGAAGGACGGTCCAGGCCATCTTCAACATGAACATGCAGGAGGTACAGGAAAGGGCAGAGATGAGGTGGATATTTTGAGGCATTGAGTATCAGGAGGGAGTAAGGCGATTGTGTCACTGATCTGTCATCCTGACTTGAGCAATTGTAGATCGATGTTTAAGCGGTAGCCAAGACATATGACCCCACTCATATACCCTCAAGTGATGCCCAACAATTCAATAACGCCCATTCATTTTGGATCCGTAGCTCGTTTCCCCTCATCAGAATCTTCAGCCCTGATGTAGCTTAGGTTCTCATTGGGTTGAACATTGCTGTGCTTGATCATGATGCAGTAATCAAGCTGTGCATTGCCATCAAGTTGAAGAAGAAGGCTGCATCATGCCACGTTCCATTCAGCGAACTTTGTCTGTTCACGACGTAAATACAGTCCTCCGTTATAACACATACCCCCTCAGGATTGGCCCAGGGTCATGTGTTATGAGGGAGTATGGGTATGTGTTATAAGGGGGTCAACTGTAGTCAAGATAGATGATCATGACCTAGCCAACGATATAAATACCCTTACATCTTCGTAGCCCAACACAGCTATGTTCCCACTGGCTCCTCATTCCTTCACTCTGAGTCTTTGCAACTTGCATTCTCAGATGTCGCATTTTCTCTTGCATACCTCATGTCTTCCGTTTTGCAGTTCACAATGGGTGACTACATGTGCCATATGCTCACTCATATAATCCTTCAATGATTGATCTTACAAATCAATGCAGTCATTGTAATCACTGCTGTCATATATGTTGAACGCTATCTTACTATATATAGTATTAAGTTCACGTACTTCCTGTATTTAAATACAGACTCAGCTGTGCTGAGTTACAATCGAATCTCTCACTCGAACCACCATCACAAGTGAACCCCCATCAATCCAAGGTATGTGACCTATGCAGACTCTGTCAATACATGTCTGGTTTCAACAGGTTATGAGCCCCATTCATGCTTAGCACAGCGCTCAACCTAGCGGTTGATTGTGCGTCTTTACGCCACAACCATTTACACTTTTGAGCGTTTTACGCCAAAGTGGTTCAAATGTAGACACGTCAATGTGTTTTCACGCTTGACCTCTGTGATGCGCTTTCTAGCGCTCCAGTGACAGTGTCACCTGGATTTTTCCAGGGAGAGACTATGTCGCTTCGGTGACTTGGCTCTGAAAGCGTTCAGGAATGAGCAACCATTCATCGCCCCCATTCTCTATTTTGACAATGGTAAAGTACTGACGCTCTTCAATCCAAGATCCTTAACTATGTCTTCCGACTCATACAACTCAGTCCCCCGACTCAACGGCACCAACTACCAGCGTTGGGCTATAGAAATGTCGAACTACCTTCGCTCCAAGGGTCTTTGGACCTCCATGCGCCGCCTGTGCCCAGAGCACGAGTACGAAGGGGAGTCTAGCAAGATCAAGGTCGACCGGACCAAGGAGATTGAGGCCTGGAAAGACAATGATGACAAGGCCCTAGGCCTTATCATGCTAAAGGTGGAATCACACATAGCGGCTAACTACCGCTCCATAGAGACTGCCAAGAAGCTTTGGGACAGGCTCGAGTCCGCATACTCGACCCCCTCTATCTCCTCCGCCTTCTCCGAATTCAAGGCACTCCTTGACATCGTCATCCCAGAGACCTCTCACCCTGCGCCTGCGTTCGCCAAGATCAACGCTCACCTCGCTCGCCTCACCGAGCTCGAGTACCCCATGAGCGCCAAGATCCAGCTTATGCTGGTACTCGCCAAGGCTCCCGCCTACGCCAACATTTTGACGACGATGCTCAATCAGAGCTTGCTCGAGATGAAGGACAAGGACGGAAATGAGCTCAAGACCCCAGCTGTCTCTGAGCTGGAGAAGATCATCACCGCGGCCTGGCAACACCAGGTGACCAAGAAGGGCAAGCAGCCTGCTGGGGCACAAGCCCACAAGATCTCCGCTGTGAAGTGGAAGGGAGCTGACCCGCAGTTCCAACAACAGCAGCAGGGGCAGTCGAGCAGCCAGCAGTAGCAAGGCCAAGGAAAGGGGAAGTGCAACCACCAAGGTAAGCGCTCCCAAGCAGGGCAGGAGAAGCAGGAGAATTGGCAGAAGAAGCCGAAGAACAATGCGAACGACGCATCTCCCTCCACCTCCGCCTCCTTTGCTTTCAACACCGCGGCCATCGCTCCACCTCTGCCCCCTCCTATGACGTCGTACTCAGTTGAAGATCCTCGCGCTCTCGCGCATACTCCCGGATCCACCGCTTACGGACCCCCCGCTTTTCCTCAGACCCAGCAGATGATAAGTCTCGCTCACCGTCTGGAAGTGACTCCCACACCCCAGACAATCCACAATCTCGAGCCCATCGCGACTCGTCGCCCAATCCCGGACTTCCAGTCTGGGCATCTTCTGCCACCGCCTGTCAACTATGTCAGGCATCGCTCACCCTCTCTGGCGCCACTGCCGATTTCCGAATATGGCCAGTGCACTCTCCAGGAGTGCCTTGACCCCACACTCGTCCCCTCCGCCTCCATTATGGACGTGGACGAAGAAGATGTTGTGTCAATGGGTGATGAGGGACAAGATGAGTTCCTCAACCATTACTTTGACCTCAATGGTGGTCAGGACGAGGACGATCGGTTTTTGGGCGAGGCGGATGAGTTCGGGTTCTTTGAGGAATGGTCAGTTCTCTCTAACTCTCCCTACTCAGACACTGATGAGCGATTTTCGCCACAGAAAAACGTATATTATACTTTGTTGTCTGTAGTAGATAGTGAGAACAGCGCTTCACAATCTACATTGCCTTCCTTCTCTTTGTGTGACAATTGCAATAAGTCATTAAGAAAAGGTAAAGAGCGCGCTATAGAGGATCATACGGTCCCTGACAATATGTGGCTATTGGACTCAGGAGCTTCGGCTCACTTTACCCACAACCCTAAAGATTTTGTGGAGTACCAACCGTACATTACGCCACGGCACTCTCAAACGGCAAATGGCAAAGCCCCAATCTTAGGAGAAGGGACAGTTATTGTCGAATACAACGGCAACACTGTGCGATTATCGCCAGTTATTTACATGCCCCATTGTAATTTATGACTTATATCAATGGGCACTCTGCTCAAAGATCGTTGTCTCGCTATCAATGCTGGCCCTGGCCATGTTGACTTCTTTGATAAATGTGCCAAGAGAACAATCTTGTCATTCCACTCACATGGGTCTGATACAATGTTCTGGATACGTGCACCTGCCGTCCACCCACATGCCAACATTTCAATGGCCTCAGTGGATTATGATCTGCTTCATCGCCGCATGGGACACCCCTCTAAGGATGTACTCAAAGCTGCGCGAAAACATCTTAAAGATTTCCCGGATGTGAAAATACCATCACACGATGGGATCTGCCCTGGTTGCCAACTGGGCAAACAACCCAACAGGTCATTCCCTCATACTGAGTGCAGAGCATCTGCGCCATTTGAGCTGATTCACTCAGACCTCAAGTCATTCGAGGTGGAATTGTACCACAAGTTCAAATACACCATCGTCTTCTATGACGACTATACTTCCATGGCATGGGTTTCCTGCTTGTGTTCCAAGGACCAAGCTTTGAAGACAACTAAGCAGTTCTTTTCATACATCCGCACCCAATTTAACGCCAATATAAAAGGCTTCAAGTCAGACGCTGGTGGAGAATTTACTTCCAAGGCGTTTACTGACTACCTGCGAAACAACGGTATTCACATTCACCAGTCTGCCCCTTACGCACACCAACAGAATGGTCGTGCTGAGCGATTAATTCGCACACTTATGGATAAGGCTCAGGCAATGCGTCTTCATGCTTGTCTACCTGACTCCTATTGGGAATTCGCGATTCTTCATGCGGTGCATGTATATAATATCACACCCATGAATCGCTTGCAATGGAGAACCCCCCATGAGATGCTTCAGGGGGAGAAACCATCTGCTTCTCACCTCCGTGTCTTCGGATGTGGTGCATATGTGCATCTGCCGGATGAAACTCAGAAAGGTAAGCTGCAACCTAAATTGCAGCTGATGATCTATCTCGGTGTCTCTGCTGGAAGTGACGCCAACTACCTCTTCATGCGCCCTAATAATGCGCTGCACACTTCCGCGCACGCGATATTTGATGAACACCTCTTCCCAAGGTGTTCGGGGGCTCAGCCTCATAAACCGGTAACTCATGCCCCTCACAAATCACATACACCGGAAGATCACTCTTTCGCGCCCTCCGACGATTCTGATTCCGAGGACGACCGAGGACCCTCTCCTGTCCCTGTGTGACCTGTGTCGCCGGAACGAGAACCTACACCGTCACCTCCTCCCGCTACACCCCCTCGCGCGCCACGACCGCCACCTGTCGGCCCTCCGGCTTTGCCACGCAAGTTGGAGCGCATATGTCGACCACCCACGCACCCTGGCAACATTTATGGTGAGTGCCGTGACCCTGTTAAGCAGGTTAAAGACGTGGAGAAGGAATCCACATGGGAGCACCTCGTCGGCAGCACCCCTCCGGACACCCCCGGAACGTCGCGTATCCCTGGCGGCCTCCCTCCATCACCCACTCTGTCTGAGGATGATGTCGAGTGGATCACCAGTGAAGGGGGAGACGCCCTCATTAATTTCCTCACTCAACGCGCAATCCCATTCGTGCAATCCTCCAATTCTCCCAATTACCGGGAATGGTCCTTTAGGGACATCAATAAATTACCTGCCACAGAACAATCTGAATGGCGGAAGGCCTGTGACACAGAGCTGGCAATGCTCAAGGAACGAAAGGTATGGGATGTAGTCGATCGCCCTAGTAATCGTAAGGTTATTAAAAATCGATGGGTCTTTGACGTCAAATCCGACGGCCGGAAACGTGCGCGCTTAGTAGCAAAAGGTTTCTCTCAAGTCGAAGGAATAGACTTTGACCAAATATTCTCGCCTGTAGTGCGATTCGAAACAGTGCGATGCATGCTCGCCTTAGCTGCTCTAAACAAGTGGCATCTATCAGGACTTGATGTCCGCAGTGCCTATCTATACGGCGTTCTGGAAGAAGAACTCTACATGGAGTTTCCAGAAGGGTTTGCATCTCCCCATCTAAAAGGCAAAGTACTCAAACTCCTACGCACAATATATGGCCTTAAATAAGCCAGCCTTACATGGTGGCGCACTCTGGACAAATCAATGACAGAGTTAGGATTCAAATGGCTCAAAACTGATGCCAGATTGTTTGTGTACAAGCGAGGAAAAGACTTTGTACTCGCTATAATATATGTCAACGACGCAATATTCTGCGGTCCCTCAAAGAGCCTAGTTGAAAAACTTAAGGCCGCTTTCATGAAAAAGTGGGAATGTCGAGATCTTGGTGAACCTCATGAATTCCTCCGAATGAACATACATCGAGAGGGTCACCGCATTATAATTGACCAGCGGAATTACCTTGATAAAGTGCTGGAGCACTGCGAAATGATCAACGCCAAACCTGCCCGCACACCATTACCACAGGGTTATTACCCTACGAAGAATGATGCTCCTGTCAATCCGGAATTGCGTACACGCTTCCAGACAGTAATAGGCTCATTACTCTACCTCATGATTGGCACACAGCCAGATATTTCCTATGCTGTCACGCAGCTAGCGCGCCAATCAGCCAACCCGTCACGCGAGCATCTCGAGAAAGCTCTATATATATGCCGTTATTTACTCGGCACTAGTGATTATTCATTAGTATATGACGGAGATTCTGGCAAAGGCATCATTGCCTGCACTGACTCAGACTGGGGTCAAGACAAAATTACCGGTCACTCGCAAACAGGTTATTACCTGAAATTAGCGAATGAAGTGTTTTTGTGGAATTCACACTTACAAAAAACCACCACCCTGTCCTCTACTGAGGCAGAATATATGGCTCTGAGCGATTGTTCTCGCCAAGTCATTTGGATTAAACAGATGTTCGAGGAACTTGGGTATAAACTTCAACCCATTCCCATCTGTGGTGACAACCAAGGATCACTCTTTATAGCAGAGAACCCTGTTACCGAAAAACGATCCAAGCACATCATGATCAAGTACCATTTTGTACGCGATGCAGTGATGGCTTTTAAACAAGTAAGTCTGTTTTATATCCCAGGGGATGACAACCCCGCGGATATGTTTACCAAAAACCTCGGATTCGTCAAGTTCGAGAAATTCAGACAACAACTTGGCTTGGAATTCAAGCATCTCGCCTTTCATTAGAATTGAGCGAATGAAGTAGATACCTATGTCTAGCGTACCCTTACGGTACATCAGACAAGGGGGAGTGTTGAACGCTACTTTACTATATCAAGTAATAAGTTCACATACTTCCTGTATTTAGATACAGACTCAGTTGTGCTGAGTTTGAATCGAATCTTTCACTCGAACCACTGTCATAAGTGAATCCCTATCAATCCAAGGTATGTGACCTGTGCAGACTCTGTCAGTATATGTCTGGTTTCAACAGGTTATGAGCCCCGCTCGTGCTTAGCACAGCGCTCAACCTAGCGGTTGATTGTGCGTTTTTACGCCACAACCATTTACACTTTTGAGTGTTTTACGCCAAAGTGGTTCGAACGTAGACACGTCAATGCGTCTTCATGCTTGACCTCTGTGATGCGCTTTTCAGCGCTCCAGTGACAGTGTCACCTGGACTTTTCCAGGGAGAAACTATGTCACTCCGGTGACTTGATTCTGAAAGCGTTCAGGAATGAGCGACCATTCATCGCCCCCATTCTCTATTGACAATGGTAAAGTACTGACGCATTTCAACCCAAGATCTTCAAATATGTCTTCTGACTCTTACAACGCCGTCCCCCGACTCAATGGCACCAACTATCAACGTTGGGCTATAGAAATGTCGAACTACCTTCGCTCCAAGGGTCTTTGGACCTCCATGCGCCGCCCGTGCCCAGAGCACGAATACGAAGGAGAGAGTAGCAAGATCAAGGTCGATCGCACCAAGGAGATCGAGGCATGGGAGGACAACGATGACAAGGCCCTCGGCCTCATCATGTTGAAGGTGGAGTCTCACATTGCGGCTAACTACCGCTCCATAGAGACTGCCAAGAGGCTTTGGGACCGGCTCGAGTCCGCTTACTCGACCCCCTCCATCTCCTCCGCTTTCTCTGAGTTCAAGGCCCTCCTTGACATCGTCATCCCCGAAACATCTCACCCTGCGCCCGCGTTCGCCAAGATCAATGCCCACCTCGCTCGACTCAATGAGCTTGAGTATCCGGTGAGCGCGAAGATCCAGCTTATGCTGGTACTCGCCAAGGCCCCCGCCTACGCCAACGTCTTGACGACGATGCTCAACCAGAGCTCTCTCGAGACCAAGGACAAGGACGGCAACGAGCTCAAGACCCCTGCGGTCTCTGAGCTGGAGAAGATCGTCACCGCGGCCTGGCAGCATCAGGCGACCAAGAAGGGCAAGCAGCCTGCTGGGGCGCAAGCCCACAAGATCTCCGCTGTCAAGCGGAAAGGAGCTGACCCTCAGTTCCAGCAACAGCAGCAGCAGCAAGGACAGTCGAGTGGCCAGCAACAGCAAGGCCAAGGAAAGGGGAAGCGCAACCATTGAGGCAAGCGCTCCCAAGCAGGGCAGGAGAAGCAGGAGAACCGGCAGAAAAAGCCGAAGAACAACGCGAACGATGCGTCGCCCTCCACCTCCGCCTCCTTTGCTTTCAATGCCGCGGCCATCGCTCCGCCTCCGCCTCCCCCCATGACGTCGTACTCGGTCAAAGATCCTCGCGCTCTCGCGCATACTCCCGGGGCCACCGCTTACGGCCCCCCCGCATTTCCTCAGATCCAAGAGACAATCAGTCTCGCTCGCCGTCTAGAGGTGACTCCCACACCCCAGACAATCTGCAACCTCGAGCCCGTCACGACTCATCGCCCCATTCTGGACTTCCGGTCTGGACACCTCCCACCACCGCCTGTCAACTATGTCAGGCATCGCTCACCTTCCCCGGCGCCACCACCAATTTCGGAATATGGTCGGCATACCCTCCAGGAGCGCCTGGACCCCACCCTCGTCCCCTCCGCCTCCATCATGGATGTGGACGAAGAGGACGTTGTGTCAATGGGTGATGAGGGGCAAGATGAGTTCCTCAACCACTATTTTGACCTCAATGGCGGTCAGGACGAGGATGATTGGTTCTTGGGCGAGGCCGACGAGTTTGGTTTCTTCGAGGAATGGTTAGTACCTCTTACCTCTCCCTACTCAGACGCTGATGAGCGATTTACACCACAGAAAAACGTATATTATACTTGTGCGTCTGTAGTAGATAGTGAGAATTGCGCTTCACAATCTACGCTGCCTTCCTTCTCTCTGTGTGATAACTGCAATAAGTCATCAAGAAAAGGTAAAGAGCGCGCTATAGAGGATCATACGGTCCCTGACAACATGTGGCTACTGGATTCAGGAGCTTCGGCTCACTTTACCTATAATCTTAAAGATTTTGTGGAGTACCAGCCATATATTACACCGCGGCACTCTCAGACGGCAAATGGCAAAGCCCCGATCTTAGGAGAAGGGACAGTCATTATCGAATATAACGGCAACACTGTGCGATTATCGCCAGTTATCTATATGCCTCATTGTAACCTGAAACTTATATCTATGGGCACTCTGCTCAAAGATCGCTGCCTCACTATCAATGCTGGTCCCGGCCACGTCGACTTTTTCGACAAATGTGCCAAAAGGACACTGTTGTCTTTTCATTCACATGGAGCTGATACAATGTTCTGGATGCGCGCACCTGCCGTCCACCCACATGCTAATATTTCGATGGCATCAGTGGACTATGATCTGCTACATCGCCACTTGGGACACCCCTCTAAGGACGTGCTCAAAGCTGCGCGAAAACACCTTAAGGATTTTCCGGACGTGAAGATACCATCTCACGATAAAATCTGCCCTGGTTGCCAATTAGGCAAGCAACCCAACCGGTCGTTCCCTCATACTGAGCGCAGAGCATCTGCGCCATTTGAGCTGATTCACTCAGACCTCAAGTCATTTGAGGTGGAATCCTACCACAAGTTTAAATATGCCATTGTCTTCTATGACGACTATACTTCCATGGCATGGGTTTCCTGCTTGCGTTCCAAGGATCAGGCTTTGAAAACAACAAAGCAGTTCTTTTCGTACGTCCATACTCAATTCAATGCCAATATAAAAGGCTTCAAGTCAGACGCTGGCGGAGAATTCACTTCCAAGGCATTCACTGACTACCTGCGGGACAACGGTATTCATATTCACCAGTCCACCCTTTACGCGCACCAACAGAATGGTCGCGCTGAGCGATTAATTCGCACCCTAATGGATAAGGCTCAGGCGATGCGTCTTCACACTTGTTTACCTGATTCCTACTGGGAATTCGCCATGCTTCATGCGGTGCACGTGTATAATATCACACCCATGAATCGTTTGCAGTGGAGAACCCCCCATGAAATGCTTCAGGGGGAGAAGCCATCTGCTTCACACCTCCGTGTTTTCGGATGTGGTGCCTATGTACATCTGCCGGATGAAATTTGGAAAGGTAAGCTGCAGCCTAAATCGCAGCTGATGATCTATCTTGGTGTTTCCACTGGAAGTGACGCCAACTACCTCTTCATGCGCCCTAATAATGCGCTACACACTTCCGCACACGCGATATTTGATGAACATCTCTTCCCGAGGTGTTCAGGGGCTCGGCCTCATAAACCGATAAGTCACGCCCCTCGCAAGACACATTCACCGGAAGATCATTCTTTCGCACCCTCCGACGGTTCTGATTCCGAGGATGGCCATGGTCCCTCCCCTGTCCCTGTGCGACCTGATTCACCGGAACGGGAACCTACGCCACCTCCTCCTCCCGCCACACCGCCTCGTGCACCACGACCGCTGCCTGTCGGCCCCCCAGCTTTACCGCGCAAGTCGGAGCGCATACGTCGCCCACCCGCGCGCCCTGGCAACATCTATGGTGAGCGCCGTGACCCTGTAAAACAGGTTAAAGACATGGAGAAGGAATCCACATGGGAACACCTCGTCGGCGGTGCCCCTCCAGACACGCCCGGAACACCAGATATCCCTGGTGGCCTCCCTCCATCACCCACTCCGTCTGAGGATGACGTCGAGCGGATCACCAGTGAAGGGGGAGATGCTCTTATTAATTTCCTCACTCAACGCGCAATACCATTCGCGCAATCCTCAAATTCTCCCAATTACTGGGAATGGTCCTTTAAGGACATCAACAAATTACCTGCTGCAGAACAATCTGAATGGCGGAAGGCCTGTGACACAGAGCTTACAATGCTCAAGCAACGAAAGGTATGGGATGTAGTCGATCGCCCTAGTAACTGAAAGGTCATTAAAAATCGATGGGTCTTTGATGTCAAATCCGACGGCCGGAAACGCGCGCGCTTAGTAGCGAAAGGTTTCTCTCAAGTCGAAGGAATAGACTTTGACCAAATATTCTCGCCTGTAGTGCGATTTGAAACAGTGCGATGTATGCTCGCCTTAGCTGCTTTAAATAAGTGGCATTTATCAGGACTAGACGTCCGCAGCGCCTATCTCTACAGCGTTCTGGAAGAAGAACTCTATATGGAGTTCCCAGAAGGGTTTGCGCCTCCCCATTTAAAAGGCAAAGTACTCAAACTCCTACGCGCAATATACAGCCTTAAACAAGCTGGTCTTACATGGTGGCGCATTCTGGACAAATCCATGACAGAGTTAGGATTTAAACGGCTCAAAACTGATGCCAGATTGTTTGTGTACAAGCGAGGAAAAGACTTTGTACTCACTATAATATATGTCGACGACGCAATATTTTGCGGACCCTCAAAAAGCCTGGTTGAAAAACTTAAGGCCGCTTTCATGAAAAAGTGGGAATGTCGAGATCTCGGGGAACCCCATGAATTCCTCCGAATGAATATACATCGAGAAGGTCACCGCATTATAATAGACCAGCGGAATTACCTCGATAAAGTGCTGGAGCGCTGCGAAATGATCAACGCCAAACCTGCCCGCACGCCATTACCGCAGGGTTATTACCCTACGAAGAATGAAGCCCCTCTCAACCCGGAATTGCGTACATGCTTCCAAACAGTAATAGGCTCATTACTCTACCTCATGATTGGCACATGGCCGGATATTTCCTATGCCGTCACACAGTTAGCATGCCAATCAGCCAACCCGTCACGTGAGCATCTCGAGAAAGCTCTATACATTTGCCGATACCTACTCGGCACTAGTGATTATTCATTAGTATATGACGGAGACTCTGGCAAAGGCATCATTGCCTGCACTGACTCAGACTGGGGTCAGGACAAAATTACCGGTCACTTGCAAACGGGTTATTACCTGAAATTAGCGAATGGAGTGTTTTTGTGGAATTCACACTTACAAAAAACCACCGCTCTGTCCTCCACTGAGGCAGAATATATGGCTTTGAGCGACTGTTCTCGCCAAGTCATCTGGATTAAACAGATGTTCGAGGAACTCGGGTACAAGCTTCAACCCATTCCCATCTGTGGTGATAACCAAGGATCTCTTTTTATAGCAGAGAATCCTGTCACTGAAAAACGATCCAAGCACATCATGATCAAGTACCATTTCGTACGCGATGCAGTGATGACTTTTAAACAAGTAAGTCTATTTTATATCCCAGGAGATG
>JBBPRF010000804.1:0-15018 GCA_038092875.1 Lanmaoa pseudosensibilis | reverse complement strand
CAATCTCTACTATAAATATGCTGCCCTTGTATTAGTATTCCTCAGCTAGTTCTACACAATCCAAGTGTAGTTTCTAGTCTACCAGTCTTAAAGATTGCAATTTTAAGTGCTAAGACCTTTATTTGCTCTCTGAGACATCAACCTACTCCTATAAGTGGCTACTATAGCTGGAAGCTATGCTTTAGTATAACAAAAGAACTAGCTCATCCTATATGCTCCTGCTATTACACAGAAGCACTTTGACTATTCCCCAACATTTACATAGTTGAAAAAAGAAGATGTTGCCTGGAATTGCCTGAGTTACCCCAGAAAGATCCTATTCCAGACCTATCTAAGCCACCCAGGAAAGACCTCTTTGACCTCTTGACCTCTGCAGGAAATACTTCTAGAGCTACCTGCTCTGCCCCAGTCAATGTAGAAATGGCTGACACTTCCATCAGAAAGTATGAACTTAAACCTGGACTTCCAAATAACTTTTTTAAAGATTCCTATAATATATCCAGATGGATTTTATCCATGGGTGCCTATCTAAAGATGAACAAAACTCTCTATGACAACAATACCAAACTTCTTGTCACCTTAAGCAAGATGAGTAATGGATGAGAACAAGACTTTTCTGAAGGATAGTACTTGAAGCTAGCAAATTAGATCATTGAGCAGAAAAACAAGATCTTCCAAATCTTAGTCAATGATTTCAAGAAAATCTTTTTCCTCTATGAGATAAGCTGCCAAATGAGAGTAGAGCTAGGAAATCTAAAGCAGAATACCAGGGATAGAAAAGATGGATTTGAAAAATATATCTTGAAATTTCAACCCCTTGTAGCCAAAACTGGCATTAAAAATGAAAATGTGCTCATCAAATGGTCCATCCAAAGCATGGATATGAGGCTATCTGAGTGAGTACTCTCTATGAAAACAGTCCCCACCACCTTGCAGGGTTGGATCATTAAGGCCACCCAGTTCCATGCCAACTTCCACCACATCTCTGAACTTTATCACACTTGATCTGGATAGGACTGAATGTAGCCCTTGTATGGCAAAGGGGAGATCATAAGGTCATGTGTTTGTGACTCGTCTGGCTGAGACAGCTACAGTGATGAGATTTCAAGGATTTAAGGATGTGATCACTCAATAGCAAGATCAACTTGTTCTAGGGTAGGAAATGAAGGAACAAAGTAAGTGAGAAACAGATGAATTCTGCAAGAATACTAGATATAGACAAGGGAGGTCTAAGCTAAGGTATAAAGGTGGAATCATTGTGTATTTATACATAAGAGTCCAATGCACAGATCAAGAGAAACTATAATTAAAAATGGAAAGTGGAAAGGGGTGATGTGTCAGATGATGTTGGGGAACAATGGCAAAGCAAAGCATCATAGAACTGCATGGAAGGTAGTGAAACAACTGTGGAATCACATGACAAAGTGGTCATAGCCAGAGGGAAAAATCATGTAATTATCAAGAGAAAAAAAATTGTACAATGTGTGAGTTGAATGAACAACTCTGTAGAAATACAGCATATAGCTAGAAAGGAAAGAAAATAACATGGTGAAATAAATCATAACACTACCCCCTGTTTAGCTTCAAGGTACCACTAAGAAAACTAGTCATAATCAGGGGACCCAGTTATATTGGTGTACATGCTATTGTTGAAGGGGTCATTGTCAATGTAAACATTGTTTAAATGCTCAGTTGTGATAGGTGGTGGCACAGGGATAGAATGACTTTGTTTGAAGGAATAACAAGACTCTAGAGATTCTTGAAAGTTGAAGGATGAGGTATGAGACCTGGAGGAGCAAAATGAATCTTGTGATGAGGAGGAAGAAGAGGTGATGGAGGTGATGTGACAAGGACACCAGGAACAAGCATCTGCATGATGTCTGGGAGCTAGTTTTATACAAATAGAACAAAGGAAACATGGATACTGGGTTTGGCTGTGGCCAGGTGAGGTGATGCAACAATGAGGGCAGGTGTAAAATGGGCAATCCCTCTTCATATGCCTAAGTCATCAACAGTGGAAACACACTTGTGCATAGAAAGGGTGTGAAGCAGGAAGGGTAATGTGCCTGTCAGAACAAGTTCATCTAGCATCTATACATTCAAGGACTGCAGCTGTTTGGTCATCAATAGGTGAAGCAGACATGGACTAGTGTTTTAAAGTCCAGTTGCTGGACTGCAAAAAGACTGGCAACTGGACTGGACCACAACTGATTGCAACTGGACTGCAGTTGTTAGTCAAACCAGTTGCTAATCAGTTGCAGTTCCAGTTGCCTGGATCCAGAGGACTTTGAGCAACTGGTTATGACTGGTTACAACCAGTGTACAGCCACTTCTATGTATATTACCATTTTTGGTAATTTTTGGTAATTTTCCCATATTTTTTGGGATTTATTTGAGTTATATATGACTAATATATATATTTATGATTTTTACAAATGACATGTGATGCAAAAATGATCATATCCCAGCCATTTATGGACAAAATAACATGATTATTGGCTCAATATATAGCCAGGGTCCATTTCAACTCTGATGCAGCAACCTCTAAGCATGATTCCCATGGGATGCAACATGGTGGATTGGTTTCAGTTAAAACCAGTCCAGTTGCCAGTTCAAGAGTCTTGAAAGTTTATTTGGATTGGTTGCCTCATTTGGGCATAAAAAACCGGACTGAACTGGACTTTAAAACACTTCTTTGGATGTCACTTGGAACACTATGGGTGAAAGAAAGTGAATTGCCTATAAATATGTATTTATAGCAATGGAGGCAATATGCTATGTTGAGGATGAAAGAAAGAGAGTGGGAGAAAGCACAAAGCACCTGCCAACCTGAAATGGAAGCCAAGACCTTTCAGGTGGGACATGAGCTGCAATCACTAAAAAAATAGGAGTGAATGACAATGCATAGAGTGAGAGTGTTGTACCCAAAACAGATAGGAGGAGGGAGTGACTTACTGGTATGTGTGATGGTTATCTTTGGATGGGGGGAGGAATGGTGTATTGAAGGAAGGCTTTATGCACCACAGGTTTGAACTGCATGTATGAAGTGAGTATTAGGGTGTGGTTGCAGAGGTATGTCAGAAATGTGTTGCTCATCCAGTAACCTCCGACCTTCATTACTTTGAAAAGGATGTTTCAGAGGAGGTACTCAAGGGTTGAGCCAATACATATGCCACGGCCTTTTAAGGGAGGAATTCTGGCCTTCTTTGTTGCAGTTTTGACTGTTTTGAGTAATTTTGATCAGATGAGTGGGTGGTAGCTTTTTTTGGTTTTGTAGGAGAATAGGTGTAGATTGGTAGGGGGTCATTGACATGGAAGTGGTTTGCAAGAGCTTCTTGAAAGTCTGCTGGGCTGTCCTGCTTTGCCCAGTTGATGTTCTTGCCTTGGAGTGTGGATTTGGTATAAGGGAGGTGAAAATTGGTTATTTTTAAGTTCTGGTAGTCACAGACAGTTTGGACACGGTTGCAAGTAATGTGTATGAGTGGATTGAAGTTGTTGAGGTTGGGAATGGTGAATTCACCACTGTCCACAGTTGTGAAGATGATGATGGTGAGACAGGTGAATATGGCAGCATGTAGGGGGTTGGTGATGGATAGTTGTGTACAAATTTTAACTATGATATTGATGGTGTACAGCTCACACAGGATAGTTTGGAGAATGTTGGTGTGAGTGTTCTTGCTGCCTTTATCAAGGCAAAAATTTCATTTGAGTTGAATAACCAGGGAAGGCCATGGATGGTGTGCCATGTGTGCACTGTACTGAGGCAGTTGTTGACCATGCTGTCTGCATATGTCCCAGTCAATATGGAGATGAAACTGGCAATGAGTTTGTATGTGGTTGAAGCATGTAGGTCCTCTGGGATCATTTTGAGATTACAAAAGGTGTGGTAGAGGAGGAATTCTGAGCTGTAGGTTTCTTTGATGGGGGTTGCCCAGGCATGACTGATGACATCATAGATGCATTGTGCATCAGCTGCAGTGAGGGGAAAAGGTGCATTTCACATGGTGGTGGGCCTCTATTGTAATGATCTTTTTTTAATAAGACAAGGTGGTTGGAGAGGGGCATGTTGCAAATGTACATTTTCACCTCTTATCTTTTCATCTTATCTTATCAATGACATGTGGTTATCTAATCACTGACACTTTATCTTATCTTATCATTTGGACTTAGATGTTTCTGTGCTGATGGACACACTACACTACAGATTCACCTGGATCTCTGATCCTCTTCACTCATGCACGGTTTCACTTTCATTTCCATGCTATGCATGGCTATGTTCTTCCATTCTGCCACACCTTATGGTTGGTGTATGTTTTCCTTCCATTCAATCACCATATGTTTCCCTGATGTTCAATCTTCCATTCCATGGCTATGATTGATGCATGCGCTTGACACATTGCATGGACTACTATAGTATTGCCCTATGCCCCTATCTAGGTTATGCACAACCATGTACAAACACTAGAGTAGTATTTAAGGCCAAAGTGGCTGCCAGAGAACTTCAGTCAAGTTCTCTTGGAGTCTTTCCTCATCTTCCCTTTTACTATCAGTGATCAGCCTCTGTAGATGCTCCCATCTTTGGAGTGGTTTATAGGTTGTTTCAGGGCAGAGGGGTCCAGGTTGGGGGAAAGTGAGGCAGGAGGCAGAATTGGTTTTGGAGGTGCTGTGGGGGTGGCTACAAGGGCGGGTTGGGCATACCTCAGTCATAGTTTATTATTGAATGTAGGCAGGTATGCTTTTGATGTTGCCTGGTGGAAGGTTGGCTAATTGGAAGAGGCAGTTTCAGTGATGTCAACAATGAAATGTCCAAGTTCAAATCTGGGATAGGGAAGGAGGGATGAGAAGATGTGTGGGGGGATGAATTTCATGTGAAATAGGGTCAGCTGAATTGCTGGTGCTGGGGATGTAACAGGTGTGGACTATGCAATATGCAATAGCCAGGGTGGTACCTGTATATATTCATTTGAAAACATCATTTGTTGGCTTGTTGCAGCTGTGACTTTTGCACCAGCCTTTGATGATTCCTTGGCTGTCACTGAAAATCTTGAAATGTATGCTGGTGATGCCAGCATGGATGATGGCTTGGGTGGGGAGCTTAGAGCTGACATCTTCTGCCCAGCTGATGTTGTGGCCTCCTCTTGTCCAATCTGGCCAAAGGGTCCAGATACACCAATAACTATTGAGTAGGATGCTGATGCCAGTGGATGAACTGGCATCTGAGAATGCATTCAGTTTGACTATTGGTTGAGGGGATGGAATGGAAAAGGGGTGTGCAGGCTTGTTGAGGTGGAGGGGACATTATTTTAGGTCATCTTGGATGCCATGGGGGGTGTTTTTGGTAGGAAGGGTCTGTTGTTAAAAATGGTTAGCATTGCCTTGATGTTGATTAGGTAAGGATGGCCTTCTGGGAATATTAAAGTGGCATGGATGAGCTTTCTGTGTAGTCTCTGGTCATCATTTAATGTGTATGTGCAGCATACATTCCACTTGAGGATCACATTGATGTATGTATTTGATGTACTTTGGTTTTGCTAGGGTAACTTTTTTTTCAGATAGGTTCTATGCGAGTCCTAGAAAGGTAGATTGCATTAAGAAAGGAATGTCCTTTGAGGGTTTCCTGGGGATGTCAAGTTTGGATATTATGTGATTAATGACATTTATATTGTAGCAGAATATGAGATCTGCTTGGTCATGTGGTGAGCTCAGGGACAAGTGGAGGGAAGAGGTGTAGTCTTTGTCAAATTCTTTTGTTTGGACATTGGGTAGGGTGCCACCAGCAAACCATGCCCTGCCTCCTTTTATCCTGTGTTCTCTGTGTGTTGAAATATGTATTGTGGTGTTGTAGCAAAGTTGGTTGTAGTTATCAAGTGCTGTCCTCAGGATTCTGATGAAAAGGTGGTCATCAATCCATCTCAGGATTGGGCTGATGCCAGATGCATGCATGATGTCAGCACTGGTGTTTCTGACTTTTCCATACAGGCTGCCTGATGGCCTGAAACTGAAACATGTGGGGGAGTCCATTGCAAAGTCTGACTGGAATAGATGAAATACTAAGATATGCTGTTACAGTCACATATTAATGGACTTAGTATCTTTTTCTTTCCTTCATCTTATCTTATCGTACCATGTGGTTATCTAATCACAGACACTATTATCAGATCTTCTTATTGGAACTTAGTGCACAGAAACACTCTTTAACTTATCTTCTCACCAGATCTACCATCTGCCTTATGTATGGCTACACAGCCTTCTTAATCTCCATGCTGTGTATGCTTCTATTCTATTCCAATTCATTTTCACTCTATGCTTCTGATCTTCCATTCCTCGTAGTCTTAAGGCTATTTGTCTCTTTATGGACTTATCCTATGCCTTATGTACAAACATATGTAAATACCCACAGAGTATACAAACTTTATGAATGCAGCCACCAGAGACCAGTTTGGTTCTCTTGGTGTTTTCCCTACAGCATTAGAGGTAAAGTCCTAGTCTCCCTCTTTCTCTTATTCCTAAGTCATTTAAGTTGTCTTGTGACACCTGAGAAGCCTTTTCTTTTAGGGTTATTTCACATGCCATTGAAAGGGGTGGAGAGGGATGGTTCAATAGGCTTTGGTGACATCATGTACTGCACCTTTGGAGCTGGGTGGGAGGGAGAAGAGTAATAGGGCTACTATTGGAAATGTAAAGCATTGGATGGGGGAGTTTATGGAGGGGGAGGGGGAGGGAGTTAGGGGAAAAGATAAATTTTGTATAAGGCAGAATTTGCCCAGTTTGCCCAGTTTGGAAATGATGAATATAGGAGAAGTTTGAAAGGGTCCAAGGGTGTCTTCTATTATGCTGTGAGAAAATGGTCCAATGTATCTATCTTTTTTAAATTCTTTTTGAATGATGTTTTTGAAGATGTGGTTGTATTCATCAATAATGGGGCTGTTTGGAGATGAAAATGTATGTAGGAGGGGAGGAAGATCAGCTGAAAAGCCAAAATATAGTTTGTTGTATATGTCTGGATATCAAGATGTAAGGTTGTGTATGGGTAGGGGGTGGAACCAGGCTGTGGATTTATAGGGAGTCTGCACTTTATGGCATCCTTGAGTCCCATAACCAGGATTGCTGCAACTGGAGCAGGCATGCTTGGCATATTTATGGGGGATATTGTATCTGTTTGGCTTCTACCAGTTGCCACAGAGGATGCACCCATTGGGGTTGATCAGATGGCTGTCTGAGTTGTGCCTGACATGGGCAGGGCTCTTATTCCAGAGCTTGGGCTCATTACAAAGAAGGGGGCACAGAGTTTATATCCAATCATGAGATAGAACAGTGATTGATTGGTGACAGAATGGAGGCAGTGATTGTGTGTGAATTCTGTGTGGAAGATGTTTTTGGCACAGAAACTGGGGTTATTTCTGCAAAAGATTCGAATATAGGTTTTGACCTCTTGATTACCTCATTTGGCTTCATTGTTGGTTTGTGGGTGGTATGCAGTGGATAGTAAGAGATTGTAATTTAGGATTTGTCCAAGTTCTTTGGTGAAGGAGGAGGAGAATTGCAGACTACAGTCAGAGACAATTTTGTCATAAAGTCCAATATGAGTATAGACTGTGAAAAAAAAGGGAAGCAATACCCTCAGTGGTAATGGTTTTCTTTGTGGAACAAAGACTCACCCCCTTAGTAAGCCCATGGTCAACCACAATTGGAAAGAAATCAAAAGAAGAGGACTTGGGAAGATCTATAATGAGATCACAGGAGATCTGCTAGAACAGATTAGACACAGAGGATTTAATTGGAGTTAGAGGGGAAATCATGGGGTGTGTGTTAGATTTGTTCTATTGACATGGGGTGCAATCTTTAATATAACAGCAGGCATGGCTGGCCAAACCTGGGACCAGAACTCATCAGGGACAAGCTGGTGGGTTTTCAAAAATCCCAGATGCCCAGCAGTCTCATGATCATGGCAGTGCTAGAGAATTGATTTGTGTAAGTCTCCAGAGTCCAAAACACATATACAACCTTTATACATAAGAACCTTATCTTCTATTTGCCAATTGGACAGATGTGAGCAAAATGCAGCAGGAATGTCTTTTTTAATGGACTGAAGACAATAGAGGACAAGGGGATTACTGGCAGAAGCAGCAGCAAATTTGTCAGTGAGGGTGGTATCAATGGCACAGATGAAGATTGAAGGAGGAAGAAGCATAACTTCCTAATTGTCTGAATCAAATTTAGAGAAGTAATTATAGCAGCAGGAAAGAGCATCTGGCCTGGAGAGATGAAAGCCAGATAGTGTTTTAAAATCTGGTCCAGTCCAGTTTTTTGCCTTCCAAATTAGGCAACTGGACCAAAAAAAAACTGGACCAAATTGGTTTACAACCAGTTACAACCAGTCAGAACCAGTTTTTTGAAAGACTGGTTCTTCAACCCCTATCCCATGGGAACCATACTTTCTACTATGGAAGCTGAATATGCTACTAACTAATAGTGTTCTATCTGTCCTTTGGTCAAGTATTTTGGACCATGAAAAGATGAGATATAACCTATTTAAAAGTACATGTTAAGTGTAAAAGGGTCAAAATGTTTTATATCTAATAAATTCAGGAGAAATCCTAGAAAATCAGGGAAAATTATGCAAGATAGGTACTGTGGCTGTACACCAGTTGTGGGGTGGAAAGTTCTGGCATGGAAAGGATTGGTTCAGAGAAAAAAAGTATTTTTAGGATTTGAAATGCATTCTAACATGAGTTGGTCTGGTAGTATTAAAGGTTCCATTTAATAAGGTCAATTAAGGGGTGGGCTTTATTTGATAGTACCAATGATAAAAGTTGGCAAAGCTGAGGGATGAACAGACTTCCTTGACTGTCATAGAAGTAGGCCAAGCAGAGATTCCTTTGAATTTTATGGATTCATAGCAAGTTTGCTGGATTTAATGATTATTCCAAGGTACTTGACTTTGGTGGTAGCAAATTTACACTTTTCAAGCTTCAGATGGTGGTCAAGCTTGGTTATTTGTTGAAGAACATGTTTCATATGCTCTTCATGGGTTTTTTTTGTTGGAAAAAAAATAAGGAAATCATCCATGTAAATAATGAGCCATTTTTCAGTCATCATGTTGTGGAAGGAGTCATTTATGAAGTGTTGAAACATTGCTGGGGAGTTGCATAGGTTGAAGAACATGACTGTGGATTTAAAGAGTTTAGTGTTGCTATGGCTCAGCTAGTTGTGATCCAGCTATAGCTTTCTGTGGCTACAGCTAGACTTGGCTGGTTATGTCATAATAGCCACTGTTATATGGCTCAGCTCAGCTCAACTTGGTGGTCCAGTTGGCTTGGAGCTGATATGTCACAGCATATGCAGAGGTCACAGTAATACAACCTCAAGCTAGCCTTGAGTTGACATTGAAAGTAGTTAGAGGTCCATATTTCATGCAACAACAATGTGTATCCATTGATGACATGATCAGCAAGTGTGAGCCAGTCTGCTACTGCAATGAGGGGTGAAAAGGTCTTGGTTCTGGATAGATTTTCATATTCACCTTTTGAGCATAAGTTGCATCAGTGAGAGAATTCAGTAAAAATGATGAATATTATTTGCCTTTGTTCTTTGGCAGCACTGTCATTGTGACCACAGTATGTTTGTTGATGGTCAGTTGGTCCCATTGGGATCAGTGCAGCCACCAGGCATGCTACAGAGTCATAGCAATTCTCACATCCCTTGGCACTGCATATTAAATTCATCATATATTTGTGAAACAAATCAGCAAATGTTTGATAATGATTGCTTTGAACCTTACTGTTCTTTGTAATCTGCTGAGAGAATAAGGATTAAGGGGCACAATCAACACTCAACCTCATTGAAGCATTTATGTTTGTAGCCAATCTGGGATAGCTGAAAGAGAGCTTCACATACATATGTCGTGACTACTGAAGTAGAACATGTTAGAACACCACCAAGTGGCTTTCCCAAAGGATTGCTACTGAAACAACCTATAAACCACTCCAATGCTGGGAGCATCTACAGAGGCTGGTCACTGATAATAAAAAAGGAGGTGGGGGAAAGATTGAGTCTGATTCACAAGGTGGTCTAGAGGGGAGACTCCAAGAGAACTTGACTGAAGTTCTCTGGCAGCTGCTTTGGCCTTAAATACTACTCTAGGGTTTGTACATGTTTGTGCATAATCTAGATAGGGGTATAGGGTGGTACTGTAGTGGTCCAAGCAATGCATCAAGTGCATGCATCAACCATAGCCATGAAATGGAAGATTGGACATAAGGGAAACATACAGTGATTGAATGGAAGGAAAACATATGCCAACCATGAGGTGTGGCAGAATGGAAGAACATAGCCATGCACAGCATGGAAATGAAAGTGAAACCGTGCATGGGTGAAGAGGATCAGAGATCCAGGTGAATCTGTAGTGTAGTGCATCCATCAGCACAGAAACATCTAAGTCCAAATGATAAGATAAGATAAAGTGTCAGTGATTAGATAACCACATGTCACTGATAAGATAAGATGAGAAGATAAGAGGTGAAAATATATGTTTGTAATAGCTACCACTGGCTGGACAAGCATGGGACAGGGAAAAAGTGAGCCAAGTAAAAAAGTAAAGCATTAGAGGATAGGATGGAGTCAACCTTAGATCACCTAGCAAGAAAGCTGATAAGTGAACAAGTGGATTAGACTGGGGATTTCAGTCGACATACAGTGAGCTTATATACATGTAAAGATTGTGCACAGACCAAGCAGTGCTACTGTTATGCTTGACCCAGGTAGGATTGGACGTAGCTCTTGAAGGCATAGGGAGGTCCTAAGTGTCGAGGGTTCAAGTGTATTCCATGGACGCATAAGCAGTCACATGGTGCAGGGGAATCCACTGACACGTTAGAGTGATCAAGTGGCGAAGTGAGTCGTCCGGCGATAGATTGCAACAGTAACGACTAGGCACAGAGTATGGTTGCATCAAAGGCAATACCAACCATCCTCAGATTCAAGGGAGATCTACAGTCACGAGAGCAATCACGTAGCAGGCAACGGGTGATGGAGACAAAGGGACAAGGACCTTGTCAATTGCAGAAATGCTAAGGTGAGACAAGGGCAGCTGTCTAAGTTAGCGTACTGTGCTACGAAGGTCAAATAGGAAGATGCTATGTAATGAATGAAAGGTAAAGGAATAGCATCGACAAAAGGGGCTTGGTTAAGGTGGCAAAGGATAACTAGCTTAGAAGGCTAGGGTGAGGATGGAGAACACTATAAGAAAGATGAAGGTGTAATCCATAAGGATTCCCAGAGGTAATGATAGGGAATCTATCAAGGTGCGAAGATGGTAAGTGTAAGCTGTAGGAATGACCTCCCTTGTAGGAGATGAGCATAGGGTACCAAGCGAAGCTCCAAGACTAAGAAAGTGTCTGAGAAGACAAGGTAACAAGTGATGCAAGGAACAATGAAGGAAAAAGAAAAGCAGATGACTGTTATGGCAACAAGTCATAACAGCTACAATAAAAGGGGAAATGTTCTACCAAGTTTGATGAAGCAATTACAGATCTTGGGTGATGACATGTAAGTATTAATGATAGTTAATAAGTGTGTTTACTAGTGCAGTGTTTGAATTACTCTGAATCATGTGCATGTTCACATGGTCACATGCTTCAGGTCAGGTGACAGTGGAAGTCTGAAAAGTGTTGAAGTCTGAAGCAGTAGTAGAAAGAAAGTATAGTATAGTGTACTTTAATAGTCTGTGTTTGAAGGCATTCATAACACTACCCCCTCGTTAAGACTTGTATTCCAGACAAGTACCAACAAAGCATGTGAAAATTAAACTGTCCAAAGGTTAAAACAGGGAATGGAAGTCTATTGGAGAAATACCATGGATACAATGGAGTGCAGAAGCATGGGAAGCATGAAATGCCGCTATAGTGTCTTCAGCATTATGTAAATTTGATATGGGTTCCCAAGTGTGATCCATTTCATTGTACCCCTTCCAATGTACCAGGTACTCCAATTTCCTCCCTTTCATGCAGGATAAGGTGATGTAATCCACCTTAAACTTCTCAATATCTTTTTCATCCACCTTGATAGCATTCTGTTGCGATATGCATTGGCCCAGTAATGGTTCTTGATAAGGTTTTACCTGAGTAATGTTGACAGTCAAGTGGATGTAGATGAAGTTAGGTAGGTGGAGTGTAACAGCATTATGCAAGACCCTCATGATCTCACAAGGTCCAATCCATTTTTGCATCAATTTCTTTGCCATATACATAAGGTAATTTGAGATGATCAGTGGAAAGCCAAACTTTGTCTCCAACCGAGTATTTGGGAACATCTGAAAGTCTAGTATCCATATACTTCTTCATTATGTCCTGTGTTTCCTTCAATGCCAGCTGAACTTCTTCATGGAATTTCTTCAACTTCCACCCAAACTTCTTGGTATTAGGCCCTTCAAATCCCATGTGTGGGAAATAGTTTCAAGTGATGGCAAAGGGAATAGAGTCTGTGGCCATTAAAAGGGAATTGTTATGATGGAACTGGGTGATTTTGATCCAGTCCGCCCAATCACCCTGCTTCTTTTCAATGTAAGCATGGAGATATTGTTTGAGATCTTGATTAACACGCTCTGTTTGTCCATCTGTTTGTGAATGGTAGGTGGTGGAAAGTTTTTGGGTAATCCCAAGTAGTGAGCACAGCTGTGTAGTCAAGTCTGACATGAATTGAGGGCCTCTATCTGAAACTATCATAGAGGGTAGTCCATGTATACATCAAACATTGTCCAGAAATAGAATAGCTAAGTCTTTTGAAAAAGTAGTTTTAAAACAAGGAATAAATACTACTTCTTTTGAAAAACAATCTACAACTACACAAACAGCATCAAAAGAACAGAATGCTGGTAAACCATTAATAAAGTCCATGGAAAAATCTGTCCAGGGTTTACTGGATATTGGTAATGGTACAAGTTTGCCTGCTGGTGCTTTTGATAAACCCTTTATGAGAAAGCACACTTGGCAGTGATTTACATAATTTTTTACATATTATATTACACCAGGCCATGTAAAATGCATGTAACTGTGTTAATGGTTCAGCCTTGTCCATGATGTCCAGATATAGGTGAATCATGACATAAGTCCAAAAGTTCTAAATGAAGAGTTTTGGGTATGAAAACTTTGTTTTTTGTTTTTGTTTTTGTAGATGATATTGAAAAAGATAAAACCATCTACTTTTTCTAGTTTTTTTAGATTCTTTTTCTAGTTTCTTGTAAAAAGGTGAAGAAAGGAAAACATTATTAATGAATAATTGTTTGAAAAGTACCATAATATTTGTATTATGGTCAGGCATTGCATCTCTGTGATCCAGTCTCCATGAAAGTGCATCCACCCTTTCATTAGATCTTCCAGGTTTAAAAATAATGGAGAAATTATATTCTTGAAGAACAGCATGCCAGCATGCCTGTTGCTATGAGAGATTTTGAGGATGTTTCCAGAATTCAAGGTTCTCATGATCTGGACAGATCTCAAAGTGTGTTCTTTCAATGAGATGATGATACCATTCTTGCAGGGTGTGAATTACTGCAAATAATTCTTTATCATAAATAGGGTAATTCTGCTCAATGGAGTCAAAGGAATGAGAAATAAATGAATATGGTCTCCAGAGACCATCTTCACATTTTAGCAAGAGAACTCCACCTGTTGCTATATCACTAGCATCAGTCTCCACCCTCATTTCTCTGTCCCTATTGGAATAAACAAGTAGAGGAGCTGAGGTGAATTTCCCTTTTAGTGTTTCAAAAGCAGCCTGCTGCTTGGGTCCCCATGTGAAGGGTGTGTCTTTTTGGGTAAGATCATTGAGTGGGTGTGCAATCTCAGCAAAGCCCTCAATGAACCATCGGTAGTAGTTGCAGAGACTAAGGGATCCTTGGAGATTCTTGAGCCTCATGGAAACTGGCCCATCCATTACTCCAGAAATCTTCTTTTCCTGCATTTCTACCCCCTCTTTAGATACCTGCATACCTAAAAAATCAACCTTCTCGGTGGAGAAGATGCATTTCTCAAGTTTGGCAAATAAGTCATTATCATAAAGCCATTGTAGGACTTCATGAACTATAGCTTCATGTTCTTTGTGGGTTTTATTTACCCTTAGTAAAGAGCATAATGTTGTCTAAATATAGTACTAATACAACATACATATCATTAAAAATATTGTTCATCATTTGCTGAAAAGTAGGGGGTGAGTTGGTCATTCCAAAGTATATGACAGTGGGTTTGTAAGAACCAAGCAGTGTAACAAATGCTACTTTCCATTTGTCACCTTTTTTGATGCATATATTGTCATAACCCAATCAGAGATCCAATATGGTAAACATATCTGCACCTTTTAGGCAATTGATCAAAGAAAAGATTAAAGATAAAGGGTAACTATTTTTAATGGTTCCTTTATAAAGATAATCATAGTCCATAACAAGATATTTGTCTCCAGTTTTCTTGAGAATAAAAAATACAGGAGCTGTTTGAGGGAATTTTGAAGAACAAATATATTCTTTTTGTAATTCTCCATCTATGAACCCTCAAACTTCATCCATTTCCAATTCAGATAAGGGTGTGACCCTCTCTTTCTTAGGTACAAAGTCCGGTTTAAGATCTATAGCATGATCCCACAGCTTCCTTTCAGGTAGCCATTCAAATTCATTTTTGAAGAAGATATTAATGTAATCATGGTATGCCTTGGGCATCTTGTCCTTCAAATCTTCCTCAATAAGCCTGAGAGAAACTGGAACTTCTGAGGGATCTGGTATCTGGTGGCTACATAATAAATTACAGTAGAAAGTGCATTGTGTGAACCAGACTGTCTTGTAGACCCAGTCAATATTGGGATTATGGCAATAAAGCCAGTCATACCTGAGGATAAGCTCATGGGTTCCAAGAGTTCCCACATAACCATCAATGCCTTCATAATGTCTGTTGTGAGAAACAATAAAGGTTATGTAATGAGTGATTTGTTTGTGGGAAGAAAGAGAACCATCAGCATTAGAAATAATGGCAA
>JBBPRF010000803.1:0-15047 GCA_038092875.1 Lanmaoa pseudosensibilis | reverse complement strand
CCAGTAGTTGTGTATGCTGCAAGATAGTTCCGAGCCTTGTGGTTTTGTTGTTCATGATAGAGTCATAACACTTGGATTAGACTGTCATACACAACGCTTGGGTCCCAGAGCTAAGGGAACAAGAGGTACTAGCACTTGACGCTAGCGGGAAAAGCACCTGGTGAAATGCTTGCATATACAGTCGTCCGCCATCATAAATACAGATAATGTTGCTGCCGGGCATAGTGCACAAGCCCCCATTGTCTGTTGAGTGCCTAACAGTCCATATCCCCTTTGACGCTACAAGGGGTGGGTTCATGTGATCACCCGTAACATCATGTCTGATAAGGGCAGTATTCCCCCCACTGTAGCCAGGCGTATCCAGTTCCTCCACTCCCTGACTTCTCTTAGATAGTTTTTCTTTTTCTATCAGACAGATTTTTTAGGATTATTTAGTGTGTTTTTATGGCATAGGTTGCTGCAGCCACCTGGATACAAGAAGATACCAAGGCCTCTGCGGTCACCTTTGGAAGAAGATTTTTTGTCGTCAAGTTTGTAGGTTGCCCAGAGTCTGGTTGGAAGATACCAGGCAGTAAGCAACTGAAAGAAGATATCAAGCTGTCTCAGATAGAAAAGCGCATGAATGCGCTCTCATTTTTTGTTTCACACCACCGCCTAGAACACCTTCACCCTTACCTCTGCCTCTACTCCTCCCTTAAACCCGTGATCAAATATGTTGGGCCAGATCGACCTCAACAACCTCATACAGTGCCTCGCCGACTTAAACATCAACAAAGAAAAGGTGAATGTAACCAAGAAGATCACTGACCCTTGACAGGAATATGTTCTGCCTTTGGTGGGTGCGCCTGAGGTTGTGGGTAGACGCCCAGGCATGGAAGTCGGACAAGCTCCATACCATCACTGTGTTATCTCGCCTAGAGAAGAAAGCCAAGGGGTTCACCCAAATCACCCTCAAGAAGTACCTTGATGACGAGACCATGGAGGTGAGAAACGCCTCAAACGTTGTAACTGGGGTAAAAGAAGAAGCAGCATGGCCCAGCTGGGTTCTCCTTCAACAAGAAATTAAGGCCTACTTCCAAATTGACATTCTTGCTCATGAGTCGCTTAGGAAGCTTGAGGCCCTCTGTCAAAATGGGCACCCAATAGACCTCTTCCTGCAAAGGTTCAAGGTCTTACGAAAGGAAGCTGGTATTGAGGACTACCATGCATTCTCGCTCCTCAAAAAGGCGGTCAATTACCACATCTATGAAAGGGTGACTTTCAATTGCCCCCACCTCCTCTACAAGAAGTACAATGTGCTAGCCGATGCCTGTCACCAAGTCAGACGAGCTATGGAGCAGCTCGCTGTTAAACGTGGCCCCCCTACCCACTTCCCTTGGCTCCCTCCTCTGCAGCCTTCGGGCCCTTACCATCCTCCAACTGCTCCCCCACTGTCAAGACCCCAGTTTATGGCAACTGGAATCCAACCGGGCTGTGGTGCCTCCATGGAGATAGGTGTGCAGCAGGCTGCACCACGACCTTGTCCTAATACAAGGACCTGTTTCCAGTGTGGGAAACCCAGGCACATCAAGCTCAACTGCCCGTTGAACCCTTTCCGATGACCCCCCCGCCTCAAGTTAGGCAACAGTGGACATGGGACTACGACCAAGGTTGTTACATTCCACCACTGTATGAAGGGTACCAACAGGCACAGGTTGCCCAGCACTACATGGGTCATCCCCTCCCTACTCCACTGGTAGCTGCTCCTGCAGCACAAGCAGTGGCACAACAAGGTTTTGTCTCGGAAGAGGCCAAGGCCTACTACCAAGACAAGTTCGAATCAGAAGCCAGGCAAAGGGCAGCCGCGGCTTTAAAAGGCAACAGCACGTGAAGAATGAGGATCTTCATGTGCACAGACCAAATTCTGTATATAGTTTTTCTCTTCTTGATTGTACAGACATAGACTTTCCTATTTCTGACCTTTCGGTTGTATTACGTACCATGTCCTCCTCTGTCAGAGCGTCTCAATTGAGTGCAGCACCAGAGTATAATAATAGTGTGCTTAATTCTCTGAATAGACAACAAAAACTTTCTTCTATTTATAAACCCCTCAAAGTTTCAATGACCACTATGCACTGTGGCACAACTTTGTCATTCGGCGAAGAGTTCTTGCTTGAGACAGTTATCATGTGTCAGCAAAATGGTCACTGGGAACACTACTGGTTCAAAGCTCTCTTGGACTCAGGTGCTACCCATATTTTTATCAATCAGGACTACGTTTTATGACATGGAATTCCTTATTATACCCTAGACAACCCAATTAAGATACATAATGTGGATGGATCTGAAGGTGCCGTTGGCCAGATTTGTCATGTGGTGTCTTTGATCATGGAAGTTGCAGGACATTACGAAACCTTAGATGCTTATATATCTAAATTGGGAACCCACTGGATGATTATCAGGTATGACTGGCTTTACCACCATAACCCTGAGATTGACTGGACCCAAAAGACAATTTCTTTCCCATGTTGTACTCAATACTGTAAAATTATGGGCACAGAGCCTGGCACTTCTACTTTCTTTACACCAGAGCCAGCTCATATTTGTACTATAGAAGAAGGACTTGCTGACCAAGTCCCACAGGTCTACCATGAGTTTCTCGATGTCTTCTTGGAAAAAGAATCTGAGAGAATGCCAACATGTAAGCCTTGGGATCATGCCGTAGATCTCAAGCCGGACTTCATCCCAAAGAAGGGTCAGGTAATTCCATTATCCAACATTGAAATGGAAGAAGTTTGCGCATTCATTGACAAGGAACTCAAAATGGGGTATATCAAACCTTCCAAGTCCCCACAGACCTCGCCGGTCTTCTTTATTCCCAAGAAAGATGGCAAGAAAAGAATGGTCATCAATTACTGTTATTTAAACGAAGATACCATAAAAAACTCTTATCCACTTCCCTTAATTCCACAGCTTATTGATTGGCTAAAAAATGCTGATATGTTTACTGCCCTTGACTTACGTTGGGGATATAATAACATACGAATCAAAGAAGGCAACAAATGGGAAGGTGCCTTTGTCACCCCCATTGGCACTTACGAACCTATGGTAATGTATTTCAGAATGACTAATTCTCCCTCCACCTTTCAACAAATGATGAACAATATTTTTAATGACATGTACACCATAGTAATTATTTACATAGACAATTGTATGATATTTACATCTGGGAAAACAAAGGAGGAGCATGAAGAGGTAGTAAAAGAGGTCCTTTGCCGCTTATGCGAGAATGACCTTTATGTAAAACCCTCCAAGTGCTTCTTCTCTCAGGACAAGGTGGACTTTTTGAATATGGTTGTATCTAAAAAGGGGGTAAAGATGCAAGTGAGCAAAGTGGCAGGGGTCATGGATTGGCCAATTCCCACTTGTTTAAAGCAGCTCCAGGGATTCCTCAGACTTTGTAATTATTATAGACATTTCATAGAAGGCTTTGCTGAGATCGCATGCCCCCTGAACGACCTTACCAAGCAAGATGTTCCGTTCACATGGGGTCCTGATCAACAAAAGGCATTCAACGCTTTGAAGATGTGCTTTATGACTGCACCTCTCTTGGCTTATCCTAATTGGAAACAAGAGGTCAGGGTCGAAACAGATGCCTCAGATATAGCCACAGGAGCTGTGCTCTCTACATTATGCGATGACAGTAACTGGAGGCTGGTGGCCTTTATCTCTCATTCTTTTGATAGCACAGAGCGCAATTACCCTATTTACGACAAAGAATTACTTGCAGTGATTCAGGCACTGGAAGAGTGGCGCCATTATCTTATTGGTCGTGAACGATTTGAAATCTGGACCGACCACAAGAATCTGAAATACTGGAAGAAGCCGCAAACTTTGAGCGGTCAGCAAGCCTGTTGGCACACCCTTCTTCAAGAATTTAATTATGTCTTCATTTATAAACCTGGTTCTACAAACAGACAGGCTGATGTGCTTTTGCGTCCACCGGACCATGGGGAGGCAGTGCAGGATCACAACAGCAATGTGATGGTCTTGCCTCCTTCTGTTTTTATTAATTCTATTTCTTTGTCATTGGACTTTCTTTCGGAGTTAGAATCTGCATCAGCCTCATTAGGGGTTGATGTGGTGAATGACTTCCTTTTCGACTCTAATATGAATATTTTCAAAAATGACAAAAACAAAGTTTTCGTACCTGAATCATTACGTACTCGCTTAATAACCCTTTGTCATGACTCCCCTAATGCCGGACATGGCAGATATTCTAAAACCATACATACTCTTACTCACTATTTTTCATGGCCTGGTGTCACCAAAGACGTTAAAACTTGTGTAGATAGCTGCCAAGTGTGTGCCCTCACAAAGGGTAAGCAAAAGGCACCAGCAGGAAAACTTATGTAGATAGCTGCCAAGTGTGCACCCTCACGAAGGGTAAGCAAAAGGCACCAGCAGGAAAACTTCTTCCTCTCCCCATCACAAAGTGACTGTGGGAAGATCTATCTGTAGATTTCATTACGGGTCTACCAGAATCATGTTCTTTTACCACTATTTGTGTTGTCATTGATCGATTTTCCAAAGAAGTTGTATTTATCCCCACACATGATACTTGTTCTTCTTCGGACTTAGCTATTTTATTCTGGGATCACATTTGGTGTACCCACGGACTACCTACCATGCTCATTTCCGATTGTGGTCCCCAATTTGTTTCTGCATTTACCAAGGAATTATGTAAACTCCTTGGCATTTCCCAAAAAATTTCCACAGCCTACCATCCCCAAACCGATGGCCAAACAGAGCACGTCAACCGAGACTTAGAACAATATCTCTGTGCTTACGCAGGGAAAAAGCAAAACGAATGGGCAGATTGGCTCAAAATGGCCCAATTCTTCCACAACAATACGCTCACTACCACCACTGGAACCATTCCCTTTAACATTACTCGAAACTATGCACCTCACATGGGTTTCGAAGGGAAATTGGCAGGCTTTGCCAGAGATATGGGTTGTTCCCACAAGGAGATAGAAGTGGCTCTAGAAGCCACACGAGACAGAATGATTGCTTCAGCCGAGAAGAATCATTCCGAAGCACTGGAGTATTCTGTCAGTCAGCAGGTCTGGCTTTCCACAGATAAGCTCAAACTTCCTATGTTATCACAGCCATCCTTCCTAACGCCGTTACCCTCAAATTGCTGAACTCCATCCACATTCATCCCACGGTCAACATCTCTTGTGTTAAACCTTATTGGGAAACCTTATCTGGACAGCCCAAAGTCCAGCCTGAAGCAATTGAAGTAGACCAGGAAGGAGAAAAGCAGTTTGAAATCAAATATTTAGCTGCATCATGTCTCCGCAGCAGGAAGTTGGAGTACCTAGTTCACTGGAAGGGTTATGACGAAACCGATCGTACATGGGAATTGGCCAATATTATTCACACAGCACCTCAGGCAGTTGCCAATTTCCACAAGAAAAACCCTTCCGCTCCTCGCAAACTCCGTGGGCTTACTGTCTCGGCATTTAATTCTTTATTCTCTCCTTACGAGAACTTCACAACCACCAAGCCTTCTGTGACTTGCCTGGAATTTGAGTCTTAAAAAGGGGGTAGTGTTATAATATGAATATTTTCAAACTTTTTTGGACTTACCATTTCACCTTTACCAGTCATGTGACTAGTGCACATGATCGTGAGAAACAATCATGTGACCATGATCTAGAACTAATCACATGACATGCCTCATGGTTTTAATCTCCATTCTTTTCACACCTTATCTATTCCCACAGTTATCTCCATTCCTTATCTCACGCTGTCATTCACACAAATGCTTCTTTCATCTTACTTTACTTAGTAGATCCTCTCATGCACAGCATGGTCTGTGCGCACACCTGTAACATATATAAGCTAGACACTTGTGACTGGATTCCCCAGTCTAATCCATTTCGTTTACCACCTTTGGTCATTGCCTGGAGTACATCCTCCTTGTAGGCTGGTGTTGAACTTGGGTGAAGCTCCACAATCTCTTTGTGCCAGTAGCCATGTACACTGCAAGATAGTTCCAAGCCTTGTGGATTTTGTCATTCACAATAAGGTCATAACAATATTGTAGTTCTGGTAGGAAGGATGTGGGATCGGATGGTTTACCTCGTGCAACAATTCTGTATGAAGCATGACACATAATGAGTATTCTGTGTTACCAATCTGATTAGTGAATTGAAGACAAAAATTGTCCATCTCATGCTTGAAAAGCAATTCACCAGCCTTCATAATAACCTCAATCATATCTCCATGAGTCAAGATCTCACTACCAGTTACAATGTAACCAAAAGCAGATGCAACCATTGACATTAAAGTTGATAGTACAGTAATCAACCAAAAACCCATGTGCATGACATTAGACAGCATCAGTGAATTCAAAAGATGAATGTCAAAGTGTTAATACAGGTCTCATAACCTATTGGAAGTAAAAACCTCCAATAGCACAGGAACAAGAAGGAATGTGAACACTTGATGGGAGGCTCACCAAGTATAGGGTAATTGGTTGATAGTCAAGGGTGAAGCAAGTGACTAGGGTTCTGAGTGGATATGGAGCAGGAATGAAAAAGAGTTACTTTGTTAGAGGAAGAAAGGACAGTAAGGCCCTTCTTATATACAAATAGGATATGTTTATACCTGTGTACTGTATAGTACCTATATAAGGTTTATCACAGAATGTGATAGAACATCATAGAACAAAGGAAAGATAAGGTGAAATAGTAAGAATAATATTCAATAGGAATAATAACTCTTATCAGAACAGCACTGCTTCTTATCTATAATGTAATATGAATAGTGTAAGCCTGAAACATCATCTGACCTATGATGTTATGGTCTAGAATATGTCACATGGTAATAATGTCATATGATCAGGCCTAGAATCTGGTTATGTAATAGAAGATCAGAAATAGAATACCAGATTCTCAACAGTCTTTGCATGCCCTGAACAGCATGAATGCTCAAAATCACAACATGTGAAACTACTCACTGTTCAGGGTTTTCATCAAATTGCTTGAGAAAATCGCCAGGGCAAAGCCATTGGGCTAGAATTGGGTGATTCAAGCCCATTTCAGCCCTTCCATTGGAGATTATAATCAGGAGGTTGAGGGAAGTAGTATTGCTGGAGTTTGGTGATGCATATCGAGGGATTGACATCTTCAAACCATTTGTGTCACTTACACATGTACTCCTGATAGCACTGATTATCTAAAACCCCCAAAAAAGTGAATGTATGCACATATAGACAGTATAAAACCTACCTTGGAATATATATTTACCAGTTCAGTAGTCTGACTGTGGTCTTCAACAACTTCCTTCAAGCATGGTATGAATTGGAGAATCTTGTAATATGTTTCCAATGCAAGCTCATATGATTCAGGTGGGCTGTAACAAAAGTCAGCATCAGAACCACAATTTGCTTTAACAAAATAAACATTTTATAAAGGTATGCCTGACGAACTCTTCTTGCTGCATTATCTTCATCAAGCTCACCAACCTTGCTTGCCTCGTCTTGTTGGATACTCTGGACAATACTGATTACTTTATCAACCTCAGACCACAGATCTATGTAGTGTGTGATTCTATATCTGGCCAGCACATAGATATCCTTGAGCTTCTTCTTTGACTCCTCAGACCTGTGAAACATAGTCACCCCTATCTACTACTAAGTAAAGGCACTTACTTGGAAGCTTTTTTGCCCTTATCATGAGACTTTTCACTGTCAGCATAAGGAGCCATGGGTAGTATGAACAGTGATGTGATGGTGGTAGTGAATCAAGTAAGCAGAGATAACATTGGAGATTGTAGTGCCACTGATGTAATCATATGTGGGTCTGCATATACATTTCCACACTTACCATTGTATCTACTAAACCAGCCATTGGAATTGTACCATTATAGAATGTAAGTATTTATTTCTCTTCCAAGTCTGAAAAACCCTTATTAACTGGTATTCCAGAATGTACTATAGTTTTTTTAACACCTTGTATCACATCTACAGTGCAATAAAAGCTCTTCAAGCCTTATGATACTTTTTCATTCCTCCAATCCTCACTCATAACTCTCATGGTTGAAGGCCATTCTTGCCTAGGCTGTGACAAATCATTTACCACTCACAAGAGGCTCCATGCTCATGAAGCTAGATGTCAACATTATAAGCAACTCCAAGCTGAGCTCAAATGCTCCCAGAAGTGTCTAAGAACAATCCAAGACAAGGACGAGAGCTTGAATCATGCTGAATCAAATGTTGAAGGTATCAATCCAATTGAAGTACCACCCTGAGCACAGACATTTCATGATGAAACATTTTGTTTTGAGAATAATGATTTGGTATGTATCTTCTTGCTTTTGTTGCACTTGTTTTGATGTTTTTAGGCAGAAAATCAAGCAGGGCCTTCTGGCCTTGCTTCACCACCAGGCTCACACCATTCATCAATGCCTCAATCTCCCAAGCCTCCTCCTGTCATCTCTGCTTGCTCTGAATGCTCTATTCAACTGCCAGCAAGATATACAGATTATCTACCTAGTGGAACTGGCCTATGGCATGTTGGCTTACTGCCCCCTCTGAGTCAAAGCTCTCATCAACCCTCACCCTCCCCCCCTGTGGATAACTGTGCCCCACTTGTTTCATACCAAACGCCATCTAATGACATGCACTTATTTTGAATGTATCCAACAAAGCCATTATTCATACCCAAGGATGATGGCAATATCCTTGCTGTTGTTGATGCACCAACCTTGCAGAGTCTGGAGCACTCTCAGGAACCAGATCATGCAGCTGTTCATGGGCTACAGAACTTTCAAATCACTCACAAAAATTTATACTCAGCATTTAGCAGCCCAATAGCCAGTCTTCTAATATGCTGGCAATACTCTGGGACAAATGAAAAGTCAGGTGCTAAATTGAATCATTTGTGGTCATCATTCATTACAGATCCTGATTTTCAACCCTCAGTCCAATCCAGTTTCAACCACGAGTGCAAGAAGAAATGAATTGAAAAGTATCTTCATAACAACTCCAATCCATTTCATACTGATTATGGTTGGAAGACATCTTCCATTTCAATCTTGTTGCTTCATGAGGGATTGAAATGGCCATTGGGTGAATGTGATCCATCCGTTCCCAAGCTTACCATCAGGGATATATATCACTGTGATATTACTGACATTATCATGTCAACATTCCAAAACCAGATGTCCTTGGCATTCCATATGACACTGTTTGAAGAGTATTGGCAACCAAACCCAGAGGCCAATCCCTTAGAGTTTTTGGTGAAGCCTACTCATTTCCCAGATGCCTTGAACTTTATCAAAGTCTGGATTCCCTTCCATAAGACCCAGATGATAACCTTGAGTATGTTGTCATTCCACTCATGTTATGGTCCAACACTACACAACTTGCCAACTTCGGAAACACATCCCTCTGGCCAATATATTGACTATTTGGGAATCAGTCTAAATACACACATGGAAAGCCCACAGTAGCAGCTTGTCATCATGTCACATACATACCCACGGTATGTGATGTGTCATCTCACAATCCAGCTACTAACCCAAATACTTCTAGTTACCTGATGACTTTCAGGGTGAGTACATATGGTACTTTCAGCAAGGGTCATTTAATAACATTTATACTCACTGCAAGCATGAGTTGATGCAAACCATTTGGAGGCTGCTGTTTGACAACAAGTTTGTACAAGCCTACAAATTTGGGCTTGTGATGAAATTTGCTGATGATATTGTGCATCAGGGATTTCCTCACTTCTATACATATGGTGCTGATTATCCTGAAAAGTATGTGTTTACCAACAGTCTATGATTAGTTGTGCAATTAATATCTAATCTCCCATTCTAGAATCTTGGTCAGATGTATCAAATTTTTGGGAATTTGTCTCTACCCATGTTGTTTGGCTGAGAAAGCTAATGTGTTGCACATGGGCATGCCAGTGGACATGGAGATGTGCAGGAACATTCAAGTTGATGACCAATCATATAGGAACAAGATCTCAAAGGCTCGCAAATATATTTTCAAGGGCAGTGCGAGTATCAGGTTCAAAACATCTTAGCTGATGAGTCCTTGGTTTTGACCAAGGTATGTACATATCTTCCAAGGTTGTTGATTGAGAGCTGACTTGAATGACATTCTAGAATGCCTTCTCAGAGCATATCACAGACGAAAAATTTAACTTCTTTCTCATGTTCAGCATCAATCTTTTACATGAATTTGAGCATGGAGTCTGGATGGCCATTTTCACACATCTGATGCATATTTTGTATGCTGCAGGAGGAACAACTATACAAGAGCTGAATTACAGGTAAGTAGTCTTCATTCTGTTCATGAATTTTAATTACCATTATGATGACAATGAGATAGGTATTGACAAGTTTCAATCTTTGGACATGGGACAATCCAGAGATTTCACAAGAATGCTTCAGTGATGAAGTGTCTCGCCATGCAGGACTTTGAAGATCTTCTTCAGGTCGGTGGTCAGACAAGTATATTTGATATCAACTTTGCTGACTGGATGTACATGTGTAGTGTGTGCTACCTGTTTTTGGAGGCCTCCTACCAGCACAATATAACAACATTGTACTTGATTTATTGTTTGACCTGGCAACTTGGCACAGATATGCAAAACTCCATCTCCACACTGATCAGACACTAAAGCTATTCGATGTAGCCACTGAGTATCTTGCCTGCTCAACCTGCAAGTTCAAATGCATGACATGCAGCTATTACCACACCACTGAACTCCCTCAGAAACATGTGGCTTGTGGATGTCACACAGCTGCATTAGCAGCTAAGCAGGGCTGCTCAATCTGTGCAACCTCTTCAGGTCCCAAAGTAAAAAAGCTAAATCTCCAGACCTACAAGTTTCACACTCTAGAAGATTATCCAGATACAATATGGCTCTATGGGACTACAGAAAGTTACAGTACGCAGCTGGTCAGTTGTTGCTTGCAATTTTTTTCTGTTATTGATTGGTTGCCAGGGTGAGGTCAAGCACCACCAAGCCAAATGGTGCTTCCCATGATCTGGAAAAAAGAAGGAATATATGATCAAAAGTATTGCCAACCAAGATGCTATTGAGCATTTGATCTGAAAGGTTGATGCTGCACAAAGAGGCCTTCAAGGGCATTCACAGCCACAATGTACTTGCAACTCCCCATCAGATCATCATTCCATTGCTCAGAGTTCCCACAAGGTTGACAATTTGACTGCATGGCTTGAAAGACACAGAAATGATTCTGCATTTACAGTGAGTTCAAATCTGCTTGGTCTTAACTGTATACTAACAAAGACTTTAGGACTTTCTCCCACAGCTCAAAGACCACTTGCTAGCTCGTGCTCGTGGTCTGGCTTATGATGGGGATGAACACAATTTTTCAGACAATGACTGCTACTGCATCAATATGAAGGACAACAATATCTATCACCACTCTACTCTGCATCAACTACACCATGTATGACTTGCAACATGAGCAAGATACCATAAACCCTCTCACCTGAGCCAACATCATGGTTCTATCCCATGAAGATGAGCGTGTTCACCCATATTGGTTCACACATGTCATTTACATCTTTCACATCATGGTACAGCACTGTGAGAACCCCTCCTCTCCATTTTCATCAGCGACACCCATGAATGTTCTGTTCATGCATTGGTTTCATCAAGATGTCAACTATCCCTGCAGCTAGTCCAAGAAACAGCTACACAAACTCCAATTCTTCAATCAAGAAAACCCTTTGGATACATTCAGCTTTCTTGATCCAGACTGTGTTGTACACAGAGTCCATTTGATCCCAGGGTTCACATACTATCGCACTGCAGACTTGCTCAGTGTTTTAAGGGCATCCCACATCCCAAATGGAGATGATCCACATACAGATTGGAAATATTTCTATGTCAACATGTACATTTTTTGATATTACAGTATGTTATAGATAACTAATATGATTAGGTTCATCAACCATGACATGTTTATACGATTCTAAGGTGGTGGTATTGGCCACAAGGCAACTTGGGATTGGAATGACTTCCTTTTCAGTGATGCTGGCAAGCCCATGAATGACAAAGGTGATGATTCCAAGATGGAAGAAGCAACCAATGAGGAGTCTAAACAAGCAGCCAAGCCTTGAGAGGTTGAGGGTGCAAATGAGGACCAAGGCAGAGACAGAGATGAAGCAGAAGATGGGGCTGGAGATGAAGTGGAAGCTGAAGATGGAGACGAGGACAATGATGGAGACAAAGATGAAGATATCACAGCTTGGAAGCATGCTCTTCAATATCCCAACACTTACAGTGACAACAATGACTCTGAGAGTGAGGAGAGTGAAGACAAGTCCGATGAAAAAGATTCAGACCATGTTATTCCAGACAAAGGGGAAGAATTGGATGACAATATTTATATTCATGAGAAATATAGTGTACTTTAGATTCACACTTATCAGCAAAAGTGCCTAAATCTAGCAAGGCCATACAAGGCCTTGCAGGCTGTCCAACCTACTGTCCTAGCCTTGCTAGGTCCTAAATGGCATCTCAAGACATCCCAGAACATCTTGGTGTGGTATTACCAGCTGTCCAACCTGCTGTCCTAGCCTTGCAAGGTCCTGAAAGGTGTTGCAAAGCATCTGTCTGAGCCCACCTGAACTGAATGAGCCAGCAAAATTAATCACTTGGCAGGAATCAAATCTGAGCACATAGTATAGACTGTATGATGGCTTAACCACTGATCCATGTGACTGACAGTAATTAGCCTGGTGTGTTAACTAAGTATGGTGTCACCTCACTATGAGCCATTTGTGATGTGTCATCTGATTTTTGCCCTTTTTATCACCATCATTATGATTATGGCCCCACTGCACACCAGAAACACTTATCACAACATAAATTCAAAGATCTGTGTAAAAGTCATCCTCATCCTCATTATCTCCAACATTTTTGCCATCCTCTGCCCCCAACCCGTCCTCTTCCACCAGCAGCTTCTCTTCAACAGATTTCTCAATCACCTGGTCCAATTCTGAATACCTGAATTCATCCATTTCGTCAACAAGTTCTTCATTTGCAAGTGCTGCAGACAAATTTTCAGTACCTGATCATTCATCTTCGTCTTCTTCATTCTTATTCATTTCATTATCATCCTCACTTTCCTTGTCATCATCCTCATTTTCCTCATCATCTTCACTGTATTTCTCGTCATCAAGCTCCATCTAATCTTCATTAAGTTCACTCTCCATGACAAATGGGACCTTGTCAAGCTTGTCTTGGTCATCAAGTAAACATCAGGTTTCCTCCCTCATTATCTTATGTCCAACTCCACCACCCTGAAACATCATGAACATATCTATCAACAAACCTGCTTACAGCTTAGTACATGCAAAAGATAGAATGGCCATCACTCACATATTCACATAATATCAATTCCAGTCTTTGTCTTTATCCAATGGACTTTGAGCAATTGATTTGGGTAGTAGACTATCTGTGCATCTGTATGTGAATGCAGATATGAGATGTACCACTTGAATCATGAGATCTGGGTCCAGGAATCCAAATGCCCCTGGTTCGTTACCATCAAAGAATCCGATCCTATGGAGGCACTTTGCTGCCCAGCCAGAAGGCTCTTCAAGGTCTCAACCAAACCACCTAACCCATAAAATATCCATTCGTTGCACTCGTTGACCTTACCAGATATTCACATGAAATACACCAAGAATGCAAGTATACCAGTATGGATGAGGGTGTTCAGTTTCTTCTTCTCGTGCAAACACCATGACATCAGCATTCATGTGTGGGTTCAGAGAGTCTTGGCATCGACAGAGATTGTAGCTTGTGAAGTTCACACACAGGACTTTATGACAGTAAATTTGATTCTGTAGAAATGAGATTGAGTTCTGCTTTCATAATGAAAATAAAATTTTGTCGCCATTGTACTCTTATCCAGATAGTTGTGCTAGGATATGAGTTTTCAGGTGGGGTAAAAAATTCTAATGAGATTAGAATTAAGAAAATTGCTTTCTGAATACTACGAACTCAGGGACCTGCCTTTATAGCAACATTATTCTGGTTCTTGTGTAGCCAGGTGGAAATATCCCAGTAGTGCTTCTGGGAGCTGGACATTTGATAGTGGTTTTCAGCAGAGCAATAGGAAAGGGGTTTTTGATCGATAAAATGGAGAAAGAGCTGGTTTTTGTTGCCATGGGTCTCTGATACACTTGTTTCATGCTCTATGTCCTGCAGCTGACGAAGGAGTTGTTCATGACACTGTTGCATGGCAATCCCACGGGTAAATTTGATCTTGTTCATTCTAGTGTAAAGCTGCTTCACTTGTCGATGTTCAAGCTCACCCTGTAGCAAGGTCAGCAAAGGGAAGTAGTAACTTGAGACTGACAGGACAGGCAGGAAACATATGATTTGGGTGGAGTAATTGTCTGTCATCCCAAACAGCCAGATTGACTTGACATAGTCCCCTAATGAGTGCAACTTGTATGTCAACATATTGGAAGACTGTTGTTTAGTCGAATATCCATCCAAGGAAGCTTCATCTGCTCTCTGTTTTCCCTTCTGATTCACAGCTCTAAGACATTGACACTGTGTATGTGCAGCAGTTTCACAGGGTAGATCATACATATGGAATTTACTGCACACACAATGTTGAAACTTTCAAAAAAGATGACCAAGCCAAGTGGTGGAATTATCAAAGTGGTGAAGGGTTCTCTCAGTGTGTATTCAAAGTTTCCTGAATGTGTGCCAACTGGCAAGCTCAAACAGTAGATTCAAGATTACAGTGACTCCAAAAAGCATTACAATAACTAACCTCAAACTGGGGCGTGAAGCACCCCGCAAGCACCCGTGGGAATCCCACTTCGCTTTGGTGGGACCAAATGGAGTACAAACCCTTGGCTACAAACCGATCCTTGGGTCATGTGATTCGGCCCAGGGGCCACCAAGATATAACAGTTTTAAAACAGGAACACCATTGTAACAGTTTTTGGACTTTTGCTGTAAGATACTGGATCTCAACCATAC
>JBBPRF010000802.1:0-15053 GCA_038092875.1 Lanmaoa pseudosensibilis | reverse complement strand
TTGCATCTTGAGGACCTGTTTCGCGAGCGCATCCATCTTGTCGCGTCGCTCGTTGGGCGATCTATCGGGTATGTATTCAGGTATCTCGGGAAGGGGTATGTCCGGTGCGAGTCGAGGAAACGCAGCCGGGGTGAGATGGGTACTGAGTCGGTAGACACCATGGGTGGTGGTATGAAAGATGGAGGGTCTGGGAGGAGAGGGTAGTGCGGGCACTTCTATCCTGTCTAGGTTTGGGTGGGCACGGATGGGACGCAATGGACGTGGACGTGCAGATGTCCATCCGGGAGATGTGGGGGTATATGGGATCGTGGATGTCCTTGGAGACACCTCCTGGGACTTGTGCGACATGACTAGGATTCTCAGACTACTCGGTGGACGGCTGCGACGTGGGTACAGGAAACCGAACAAAGTCACCGGTCATGTCGAGCTATAGGTGCCCTGTCATGGCAGTATGACAGACTTCTGCCAACTGGCACGGCCGCAGAACTAGCACTGCCTGGCAAAACCCGGCAGACCGCTAAGGATATCGTAGTGGCGCGCGGAGGCACCAATCCCCGACTCCATAGATACACTGAAATCATCAAAGTGCAAATTCGACCAAAAAAAAGTATTTATGGTCTGTTTTTTTTTTTCGCTGGTGGTGTCAAACCAGGGGAACCATACGGTGTGCACACGTTGAAGGAAGATCCATGTTATTGAACTTGTGAAGAAGAACATCTTCAGCATAACAATTGCAGAATGAAGAGCGAGATTGAAAAAAGTGAGACACCAGGATAGCGATTTTCGGCTTAACGACACCGAGGGTCGAAACAGGCGGAGCATCTTAGAATGTCGAGTTCCAGACGGGGTAAGTTACGCTCGTAAACAGACTCCAGATAGCATATCCAACAAGGTATTTCATCTAGTCGCTGAGTAACACACATGGCAATGGTCACGGGTCAAAACAGGTGGATCAGAGGGATTTGTCAAGTCACACAAAAGCTCGCAATGTGGCAACAGGCGAAGGCGATGGTGATGAATAGGATTACAGCTGTTTGCAAAACTATGCGGAAAACGCGATTGAAAATTCAGCCATCGGAGACTGCCGGGACAGGACCCCGAATGCAATGCAGCCTGTTTGGGTGTGTGACCATCGCTTGTGACTATTGCCTTCCATCTGCCATGCCCCCATCATCACCAGCTTGCAATGCAGAAAAAGTCATCTATACCTTTGCTGTCTCTCTGACGGTCTATTCCCTCCTCAAGAAGAAGGCTTCTACTAAGGGAAAAGCATCTACCTCAAAGGAAGAGAAGTCTATCAAAGTCAAAGAACTGCATTTTTCTGCTGATGACACTAACTACCTTGACTTTCTGCAAAGCATTCTTGACAAGCATGGACAGGATCAATACAAGGTATCCGAGAAGAGGCATTTTCCATTCAAGTACGTGCTGCCAGGGGCAAAAAGGTCAGCCGTTTATTGTTTTGTTGCTCATATGCTACATATGCTAACTGATGTTCTGTTCTCCCTCAATTCGTTTAGCCAGTGCTCCAGTGAAGCGATGGACGTTGACCATGAATCCAACTACAAGAAAATGGTAATGAAGATTGAAGAAAGCAATCCCACCACGACCAAGATCTTTGTCGACATGAAAGAGGTTCAGAAACTCCCCACCTTGGGTGACCTTGAGGACAAGGAGAGTAAGATGACTGATGAGGATGTTGGCGAGGTATATACATGTCTGTTGTGCTACTCAAATTTACCACTGATGAAATCAACAGAATCCATTGCTCAAAGCTGCCAACTATGACTCGCGCCTTACCCGTTGGTGTTTGAAGCTCAAAAATCATTACAAGAATGATTTCAATGACAGACTTACATATGTCGGCCCATTGGGGATGATTCCACTCACTCTGGCCATGGTTACTGATTGGTCCCGTGCACTAGTAAGTCTTTGCTGGTTTTTATCATGAGAATATTCTAACCAGCTTATAGGAGGAAGGGCTGGCCACACTAAGCACTCTGCCGAACATTGAGTCATTCAATTTTGCCCACAAAGGGCAGCCTTTTATGCATCCATCACGGAAAGCACAGGCATCCGCTCCAAGTCTGGCGGTTGATGTCAACTCATTGACATCGGTCCTTCTCCTCCAGACACTCACAAACTCTGGTCTTTTTCAATCCAATGTTTCACCTGGACCATCTCCTTCCACTGTGACCACTGCAGCCACGAACATTCCTGTCCCACCTCCGGTAATGCTGACACGCCGATCTGTTGAAAACATCTCTCCACCACTTCCATTCCCATCTCAACTCATGTGCTTCCTTACCTATGCTGAAACCCATCTTGGTGTATGCAATGCACCAATGTATGAGGGCGCACTCAACCTTCAAGATATTGGACCAGATATTCTTGGAGATATTGACGAGAAAGTTTTGTCTGGAATTGGAATCTCGACGGGTGACATTATCCGCCTCAAAAAAGGTAGTGTTATCTGGTGGAATGGGCCTGATGCAAAGCGAAAGCGAAGCAATACCTCAACGTCATCAGGCAGCTGATTTGGGTCCCTGAAAGCCCAACCACCCAAAAAGAAGGTTGCTTATGAGAAGCGATATCATGATGGTGGTGGTTCTCGCTTTTCGGCAGGCCCAATGCAACCAGGAGATGGTGATGATGCACCAGGCATTGATTTTGATTTATATTACAAATGCGACACACAAAATCAGTGGCTTCCCATCCCAAAGGGCTTCATTGTTGTTGAGGATGAGGAGGCAGACGACATGGATGCATTTCGATTTCCATACTAGGCGGTATATAGTCATACTATCTAGTACTTAGATCTCTACACTATATACCTGGATGCCCGGAAGTAGCCCTCTGCCTTATCAGGAGTGATATTTTGACAAGCACAAACAATAGCTGTCACAGAAATATCATCTTCATGGCGACGCAAGTAAGATTTGATAGAAGAAAATGCTTGTTCGATAGGATTATAGTCAGGGGAATATGGTGGCAAGTAGATGAGTTTACACACTACGACTAATCAGTAGGAATCTACAGCAATATATTTTGACTTACAGTTCATGTCTTTGACCAGTGCTCGAATTTCTTCACCTTTATGAATACGACAATTATCCATAATAAGAACACTGCGTGGACCAGGATATGGGTTGGTAAAAGGCATCTACTGAAGTCTGTCATCTCTGTCAATACGAAAAGGGATCATACATACCACATTTTCCTGTAGAAATCGTAGAAAACATGCATTATCGACTGGGCCTTCGATGATATTGTATGCAATCACACCATCGAGGGTGATAACAGGGAGAATTGAGTAGCGTGTACCACATACGAAAAATCGCTGACCATGGCAACGCTGTCCCTTGGGTGACCATTCACTTGGGCGCAAGAATGTGTGCCAGTCCTTGGCAGCTTCGTCAACAAACAATAGCATGTTTGCATCTGGTGCTTCAGCCCCAATGCGATTCATATAGTGTGCACACAACTCCTCGCTCTGCTCAGCCGCAGCAAAAGAGATCACTTTTCGGGTGATCTGGAGGTGCTGCAGAGCATGGAAAAGAGTAGAGACTGTAGCATATACACGGCGCTTCTCCCACAACTCATGTTGGAGTTCATCGAGATATATAGTGTTGCGGTGTTGAATTACATTTCAAATAAATAAGACATCCGTTGTGCTAAGAATGCAACGGCGCCTAGTGATGGAATATGCATGTGGGTTGTAGACAATCCCATAATGGTTATAGAGGTCGAGGGTTTTGTATATGAGTGATTTCTTCACACCAAGAAGGTGGCAGATATCTTTGACAGTGTACCCATCTTGAAAAAGAGCAGGGATGTGGGCTTTTGTGTCGTTGGACACAATGTGGACCGGCATGAGCAATAGCGCAGAGAGCAAGCACAAGCAGTGTGACAGCGAAATTTGCATACTGAGCTGACTCAACTGAGTTTTGGGTCCTGCCTGGCAGTCTCTGATGGCCGAATTTTCCAATCGTGTTTTCTGCATAGTTTTGCAAACAGTAGTCTTGGATCCTTCTGTAGTGGGGACTGGTGGAGTTCTAAAAGTAAATTGCAGAAGACGTAAGCAATTTGCAGAGATGTCCCCACTACGTCTGGTGCATTTCATATGGCGAACCCCCCATGCATCATGCTCGCTGGTCACGTGCGCGAAAACGACCTATTTTGGTTATCATTGAATATTTTTTTTGCTATCCTTCCAATCTGCGGTGGCTTCTATTCCCATTGTGGCCCCTATATGACTTCACTTGCGCACAATGAAGGATGTGCTAATGAGTGTCTTTCTCATGCAAGGACAGAGGCGGCAGCACAGAGTCATTATGACTCTCCAACAGTGCGAGCAGAGCTCACACAAGCAATGCAAGAGCATTGCAGTAAAGTACCTTACCCATGGCAGCTTGATGCTGCGGAAGCTTTGATTCTTGGCCTTGATAGTGTTGTCATTGCGGGGACCGAAGCTGGCAAAACAATGCCATTCGTGATGCCACTCTTTCGGAACAAAGACAAAGGTATCATAATAATTTCACCATTAAAGGCCCTTCAACGAAACCAGGTGATCCCTTCCATGTCCAGTAGAATGCAGGACTTCGAGCTTATACATAAGTCAGCGACAATGATTCTGCAAGATGGGGATATCAGCGATTGACGTCAATGGTGATACCTGGTCCCAACAACTTAAGCAAGCCAATTTGACCCATTTGTAGTTGAATGATTTACTAATAACGTACCTAGGATCTTGAAAATCATAAATACCGGGCAATACTCATCGGTCCCAAGATGTGCCTTGAGCATGAAGGCTTTCGGAGTCTATTAAAGATGGCAAGCTTCACCAAAAACCTCGTTGGGCTTGTTATTGACGAAGCCCATTGCATCTCGCAATGGGAAGTGTTACGCTTGACCCGGATAGGATCAGACATAGCCCTTGAAGGCGCAGGGAGGTCCTAAGTGTTGAGGGTTCGGGTGTATTCCACGGACACGTAAGCGATCACATGGCACGGGGGAATTCACTGGCACGTGAAGTGACCAAGTGGCGAAGTGAGTCGTCCAGCGATCGGGCGCGAAGTAACGATGTAGGCACGGAGTACAGATGCGCTAAGGCAATACTAACCGTCCTCAGGTTCAAAGGATCTACGGTCGTAAAGATGAATGCGTAGCGGGCGAGGAGAGACAAGGGACGAAGGAACGAAGGTACAAGGACCTTGTCGATTGCAGAGATGCTAGGTAAGACAAGGGAGGTCTAACCTAAGGATCTCTGCTGCGAAAGCGCAGGTATTTATACATAAGGAGTCCGCGCACGGACCATGAGAAAAGATAGCTAAGAATGGTGAGTGGAAAAGGGTGATGCATCGTATGATAACTACAGCCAATGAGAAGACGACGCGTCATTAGAATTACAAATAGAAGAGCGGAAATGAAATGCGCAGTCGATGGCGTCATGACTGCGGACTGCAGAGTCACATGAAGGAAATGGCAGTAGCCGACTGGATAAAGTCACGTGAGGTGAAGTGAAGGAAAAGCGTACGAGGCAGGAGTCGAATGGGTGACTCGTATGAATACAGCATATAGCTAATGAGATTAGAAAAAGAAAAGGTAGTCCTGGATGAATCGTAACATTACCCCCCCATTACCATCAAAGTCCCACTGAGACTAATTCATGGAGAACCAGTCATATTGGTGTAAGCCACATCGTCGAAGGGGTCATTGTCTATGTAGACATCGTCGAGATGCTCAGTCTTGATAGGCGGAGGGATAGGGATAGGATGAGAGCGTTCTGACAAGCAACGAGATCTGTTTGATCCCCGGGAGCTGTTGGAGGAGGTTCGTGTGTGGGAGCGAAAGGACCGGTGTGAAGAAGAAGAAGAGGAGGAGGAAGGTGTGGTATGGTTGCGACAACGCCAGATGCATACATCAGCATGGTGACCGGGTGCTCGCCGTCCACACTGGGAACACCAGTAGTTTTGGCACTGGGTTTGATTATGGCCCGGGGCAAAGGCGAGACAGAAGGGGCAACTGTAGGCGGGACAGTCCCGTTTCATATGTCTGAGGCTTCAGCATTGAAAGCATGCCAGAGGGTATTGTGGGTCGGAAGGAGCAAGAGGAGATGGATGAAAGTTGTGGGTCTCTATGCTATGTAGGGCTTCTTGGGTGTGTACGTCGAGAGGGGAGGACAAAGCAGACAGGGTCTCCGGTTCGCATGGTTCTCGTTCTAAGTATGCAGGGTCAATGTGTTTGACCGGGGGCTCTTCTTCCTCCTCGGGGATAACAGCAGGATGTAGGGGTTCAGGGGGATTGGAGATTGGGAGGTGGCGACCGACACGAATGGCGGCTTCGTGTCCGGCCGAGACAGCAGCGGCTTGTTCACGGGTGGCGATGAGGGTGGCAATATCCTCGGTAAGAGGGCAGACGTGGGAGGTGAGATCTAGAAGGTAACGGTCGATGTCGACCAGGAAAGGAAGCATGTCCAACTGGTACATGGCGATGTATAATTGGGCTTGGATGTCGCGGGCGTCGTCAAGGATGAAGCGATCCCAAAGAGTGACTTCAGCGCGAGGGGAAGGAATGCTGGCGTGCATAATAATGGTTTCGTTCTGTAGGTAAGCACCGTAAAGTGCATTGAGGGGGGAACCGGTTTCAATGAAATGTTCAATGTGAGAGGCGATGCGGGGATTGTGGAGGAGGACAGAAAGGAGGACGATATCGTTGCCGGTGGGAGGGTCTTCACGGAGGCGGTTGGTGAAGAGGGGAACATCTACTGACATAATAGCATCCTGTAAAGTAGCAACAGATACTGGTGTAAGAGGGACAGGAGTAGCAGGAAGAGGTTGCTCAGCAGTTGGAGCATTGGCAGTAATATCCACGGATGAAGTTGGGGAATAAGCTCGTTCAGAGGGAGGAGCAGAGCTGCGATAAGAAGGTGGAGGACTTGGAATCGTGGTGTTGGCTTCGACTGGGGAGACATTCTGGAGAGGCGAGGATACAATGGAGGAGACAGTGGAAATGGAGACGGAGGTAGAGGTTTTAATGGCCATTGGGATACGATGGTGAAAGTGCTGTGTCAAGAGCGCTGGGGGGAGAAGACGGACAGGTGAAGCTTTTTATAGGCGGTTAAGGCGGAGTTGGCATTTTTCAAGTCCTGTTCAGGGACCCATGAGTCATCTTCAGCGGTGTATCCCTTCCATCAGATCAGGAAGGAATGGGATCGCGGTGTTCCGCGGTGGTGTAAGATCCAGTCAATTTCGTATTCTTCTTCCCCAGCGATAAGGTCAGGTGGGGGTTTTGGGAAGTTCCGTCCGTGGACAGCATTCTCATGGTAGGGCGTAAGAAGGGAAGCATGGAAGACCGGGTGGATCTTCCATGTCGTGGGAATTCAGAGTCGGTAGGTGATCGGGGATAGGACCTTCGTGATGGTAAAAGGTCCTTCACGTTTTGGGGTGAATTTCGGGTTGACAATGGAGCGTTTGAGGTTACGGGCTTCGAGCCACACTTTGTCCCCAAGTTTGAATGGTGTGAATTTCTGGCGAGTGCGGGTGGCCATTGTTTGATGGGCAAGTTCATGGGAGGCTAGGGCTTCGTTGCGGGTGGCGGTCAATGATTTCAAATGAGAAGTGACTGTGGGAAGAGAAGACTTGGCGATTACCAAGGGGAGGGCACAGGGTTCATATCCCATCATGAGATAGAACAGTGATTGGTTGGTGACAGAGTGGGGGCGATGATTGTGGGCGAATTCGGCGTGGGAAATATTGTCAGCCCAGGAACCGGGGTTATTACCGCAGAAGATGCGGAGATATGTTTCGATCTCCTGGTTGACTCGTTCTGTTTCGCCATTGGTTTGGGGATGGTATGCAGTGGAGAGAGAGAGGTCGTAGTTAAGGATGCGTCCGAGTTCCTTGGCGAAGGCAGAGGCGAATTGTGGGCTGCGGTCGGAGATGACTTTGTCGTAGAGACCGAAGCGAAGATAGACTTTGTGGAAAAAGAGGGAGGCTACTCCCTCGGCGGTGATGGTTTTTTTTGTGGTGCAAAGAATCACCCCCTTAGTAAGCCCATGGTCTACCATGACCAGGAGGGAATCGAAGGAAGAGGACTCGGGAAGATCCGTGATGAGATCACACGAGATCTGTTGGAATGGACGAGAGGCGGATGATTTGATCGGGGTGAGCGGTGGTACAGTGGGATGCGTGTTGGATTTGTTTTGCTGGCATGTGGCGCAGCCCTTGACGTAGCGACGTACGTGGCTGGCAAGGCCGGGCCACCAGAATTTGGCAGAGACAAGTTGGCAGGTTTTAAGGAAGCTGGGGTGACTGGTAGTCTCGTGATTGTGGCAACGACGGAGGATAGACCTGCGTAAGTCCCCAGAGTCCAGAATGTATACACAGCCTTTATACATCAAGACAGAGCCTTCCATTTGCCAGTCGGAGAGGCGGGAACGGAAGGCGGCAGGGATGTCTTCATTGATAGATTGAAGACGTTGGAGGACGAGGGGGTCACCGGCGGAGGCAGCCGCAACCTTATCAGCAAGGGCGGTGTCGATAGCACAGACGAAGATGGATGGGGGCAATAGGATGACGGCCTGATTGTCAGGATCCGACCAAGGAAAATGGTCACAGCGGCAAGAGAGGGCATCGGGGCCCGCGAGGTGAGATCCAGGAACATGGATCATTTTGAGATCGAAGTCCGCCAGGTTGAGAAGCCAGCGGGCTTGGCGACGGTTGAGGGCTTGTGGGGATCGGAAGTACGTCAGGTTTTTGTGATCAGTGAAAACCTGGACGGGGAATTGAGATCCATGGAGATAGTGTCTCCACAACTTGAGGGCACAGATGACCGCGAGGAGTTCACGATCATAGATGTCGTAGTTTCGCTCCGCAGGGGACAAGGATTGTGACAGATAGGAGCAGGGATGCCAATCTCCGTTGGAGTCGGCTTGCAGGAGAATACCTCCGGTGGCGTTCCGTGAGGCGTTGGTGGCGATGGCAAAGGGGGCGGCAAGATCCGGCATATGTAATACCGGTTCGGAGAGGAAGAGGCGTTTCAAAGTAGAGAACACTTCTTGACATGTGGAGGTCCAGGACCAGGGGAGCGACTTCTTGGTGAGATCGATCAAGGGATGAGCGATGTTGGAATAGCTCGGGATGAAGTGGTGATAGAAGTTGGCAAAGCCAAGGAAGGAGCGGACTTCCTTGACTGTCGTGGGTATAGGCCAAGAGGAGATACCCTCGAGTTTAACGGGGTCCATGGCGAGTTTGCCGGGTTTGACAATGAGGCTGAGGTAGTCAACCTCGGTGGTAGCAAATTTGCATTTCTCCAGTTTGAGATGGAGATCGAGCTCTGTCATGCGTTGGAGGACACGCCTTGTGCGTTCTTCATGAGTCTTTTCATCGGGGGAGAAAATAAGAAGATCATCCATATAGATGACGAGCCATTCTTCTGCAATCATGTCACGGAAGGAGTCATTCATGAACCGTTGAAACGTGGCGGGGGAATTACAGAGACCGAAGAACATTACCGTGGGTTCGAACAGTCCTTTGTGGGTAACGAACGCCGCCTTCCATTGATGGCCATCTTTGATGCGGACATTGTTGTATCCCCAGCAGACATCGAACTTGGTGAAGACTTTGGCGTCCTTCAACTTGTCGATAAGATCGGAGATCAAGGGTAGGGGGTAAGCGTTGCGAACGGTGTGTTCGTTGACATAATGATAGTCTTGGCAGGGGCGCAGTCCTCCGTCCTTCTTTTTGACGAAGAAGAAGGGTGAGACTTGGGGAGAGTTCGATGGTCGGATCTTTCCTGCAGCGAGGTTCTCATCCAGGAAGGTTTCGGTGGCAGTGCGTTCTTCGGGAGTCAGAGGGTAGAGTTTCCCTATCTTTGGGGTGAAACCTTCTTTAAGGTTTATCTCGTGGTCATAGGGCCTAGAGGGGGGAACGTGATCGGTTGCTTCTTTTGAGAAGACCGAGGCAAATTTGGCATATGCCGGGGGAAGTGTCGTTTTGGGTTTGTCCATTCTGGTGGAGATAGCAAGTTCCATGGCTTGGGTAAGCCTTGTGACTCAGGCGGATCCGAGAGGGGCGTAGCGAGATCTGAACTGAATGGTCCGGTACAGGGCACGGTTGCCCATGGCATGGGAGAGGAATTGGTTTTCTTCTTCCCATCTGTTGTAGGAGAAGAGTTTCTCCTGTTCAGTGGTGAAGACATTGACATGGCGAGGAGGTGCAGGGGGTGGTACCCAATAATGGGTGTCGTGTCGCTTGACATCGGCGACGTGTGAGGCATAGAGTTCTTTTGATTGATCGGAAGATTCCGCAATGGAGATGTTTCGTTTGGTCCAATCGATCTGGGGGTTTACGGCAGAGAGCCATGGAGTTCCGAGGATGATGTTATCCTTGAGGGACATGAGGTGGAACAGAACGTGGTGGGCGATGCCTTCTATGTTAATAAAGAGGGTGACGCCGTGTCGGATGTCACCGCTTTTGTTGTAGGAGCTATCTGCGTTCCAGGCTCGGAGGGGTTCCTTGAGTTTCTCGATGGGGAAAGAGTTCTTCTTGGTGAAGTCCCAATCCATGCAGTTGATGCTTGCCCCACTATCAATGAGGGCATGGATGTCGACAGCTTTGAGTGTGTGCAAAGGTATGATGACTTGAACGGCAATTTCTATTGCCTTAGTTACAAGAGACAATACGGTTACACCACTACAGGGGGAAGGGGAGTCTGGCGTTGAAGCAGATCCCCGATTCAAAAATCCGAAAGAAAAGATACACAACGAACATTTTCTTCGTTGTCATTGTCCTCAACCTCTTCAAGTTTTGGAAGCGTCTCTTCTTCAACCTTATTGACGCGTTTGTTCCTCGGCTTTTCGGCGAAGGCAGAGCATTTGAGGGACGTGTGTCCCGGTTTACGGCAGCGGAAGCAGAGGCCTTCCTTGCAGCAGCGTTGGCGTTCCACATCGGTCAGCTTGCTTACCTGGATGACGTCGACATCCATGGCGTTAGGGTCTTTGGCAGGGGCGGAAGAGTTTCTGGGAGAGAAGAAGGAGTAACCGCCTGAAGGTTTCTTGTTGACCTGGGTGATTTCACAGGTGCAGTCCCATTGGGCTTGGAAATGTACAGCCTTGTTGTACCAAGAGTCGACGGTGGTGGGAACAGTATCCATTCCCATGATCTTGGTCATGAGCGCAGGGGGAATACCAGAAGCGAAGTATCGGATCAGGACGTTTTCGTCCTTGATCTGGGCAAGGGCAACCTTGTTTTTGAACTCCGATATGTAGTTCATTAAGGTGGTGGCACGGGGTTCGTCCTTCTTAGGGACTACGCGGGTGGTGAAAAGCCAGGCAACAGCATTGCCAATGGTGTCATGGTGTTCAAATGCCTTTTTGAAGGCTGTTTTGAAATCAGGGAAGGTCCTGAGGTTAGCCAGGGTCTGGGTCAGGGCAGTTTGGCGGAATGTTCTGGCCCACATGCGTGCGGATCCCTCCGTCATATGCGAGAGGGCGAAGGCGACCTTCTTGGTGTCGGTGTTGTACATGTCGACGTTGACCAAAAGGTAGGTTTCAACAGTGTTGAGCCATTCAACGGCTTGGTCATAGGATCCATCGAAGGCCTTGGGCGCTCCGAGGCGAAGTTCAACGGGTTTCAAGGACATGGTGGATTTCAGCGGTGGTGGATGCGGAGAAGGAAGTTGGAAGAGCGGAGAACGCTGTACGGGGGTAGGAGATGGAGGAGTGGGCTCGTGAGGGATGGAGAGCGAGTGGGAGAGTTGATGGGATAGCTGGGTGTCTTCGAGCGTTTCTTCCCGTGAGGGTAGGGTGAGGTCAGAGGTAAAGAGGTCAAAGGGGCGGTCATCCTCCTCGGTGGTATCCTCGGAGGTAGAATCAGGTGGGGGAGCAGGATGACGAGGTCGCCAACGGGGATCGGAGGGGAGTCGGTGAGAAATGGTGGCGGCTTACGTAGGAGTAGCCGGTCAAAGAGAGCTTAGACCTTTTGTTATGCTCGACCCAGATAGGATCGGACGTAGCCCTTGAAGGCGCAGGAAGGTCCTAAGTGTCGAGGGTTCAGGTGTATTCCACGGACGCATAAGTGATCACGTGGCGCGGGGGAATCCACTGGCACGTGAAGTGACCAAGTGGTGAAGTGAGTCGTCCAGCAATCGGGCGCGAAGTAACGACGTAGGCATGGAGTACGGATGTGCTAAGGCAATACTGACCGTCCTCAGGTTCAAAGGATCTACGGTCGTAAAGACGAATGTGTAGCGGGCGAGGAGAGACAAGGGACGAAGGAACGAAGGTACAAGGACCTTGTCGATTGCAGAGATGCTAGGTAAGACAAGGGAGGTCTAACCTAAGGATCTCTGCTGCGAAAGCGCAGGTATTTATACGTAAGGAGTCCACGCACGGACCATGAGAAAAGATAGCTAAGAATGGTGAGTGGAAAAGGGTGATGCATCATATGATAACTACAGCCAATGAGAAGATGACGCGTCATTAGAATTACAAATAGAAGAGTGGAAATGAAATGCGCAGTCGATGGCGTCATGACTGCGGACTGTGGAGTCACGTGAAGGAAATGGCAGTAGCTGACTGGATAAAGTCATGTGAGGCGAAGTAAAGGAAAAGCGTACGAGGCAGGAGTCGAACAGGTGACTCATATGAATACAGCATATAGCTAATGAGATTAGGAAAAGAAAAGGTAGTCCTGGATGAATCGTAACAGGGAGGAGACTTTCAAACGACCTACAGCAAACTAGGTCAGCTTTGTTTGTATGTCCCAATCACCATACCCATTTTGGCAACGTCCGCCACACTTGCTCCTGCAGCTCTGCAAGAGGTGCGAGACAAGTTGCAGATTAGCTCCAAGAAATCCTACTTTGTCAATCTGGGAAATGACCAATCTAATATTATACCATCCATCATCCAGATGAAAAATGCCTCTGACTATGAGGCATTGCTTGAGTTGGTTGTCAAGGGAGTTGCATCACCTGATGACCTGACGAAAGCGATTATCTTCACCAATTCCATCCAAAAGACTCTCGATATCATGTCATTCCTTTGAGAAAACTTACCAATTGCCTGTAACCATCAAGTTGATATTTTTCATGCGTTGCGGTCGACATGCTCCAAAAACTGCACACTCAAGCAATTCTGACATGGCCAAATCAAGATCCTAGTAGTTACGGAGGCAGCGGGAATGGTCAGTACGTATTACTCTCTACTTCATCACGGCTAATAATGTTGTTTAGGGGGCGGACATACCTGATATAGTGCTCATTGTCCAATTTGGTGTACCATCATCCCTAGAGGTGTGGACACAGCGGGCGGAACGTGCTGGGAGATCCCCAAACTTGCAAGCACAAGCAATTTTGCTTGCTGAGAAGGCTATGTTTCAGAAATGAAAGTTAGCAAAGAAACGGAGGAAGATACGTGAATGTGGAGATGACTCATCTTCAGACTCAAGCGGTGGTAGTGAAGTTGACAAGTCATCCACCATGCGAGATGATGGTATGGTATGGGCAAAGAGCATCGATCCGAGCCTGAGAGAATGGATCGAGTCGCTCACTTGTCGGCGTGATGTTTTGGATTGCTACTTTAAAAATCCTAGTCCTCAAAAGGGTGAGCAATCATTTCGGGTACTAGTAGACTTGCAACTTACACATTTGTAGCACTGTCAGGTGCTTGTTGCAACCGCTGTGTGGCTAAGGTGAAAGGTGATGAGAGTGCGGACCGTGCGGTTAGCTGAGTGCAAACGCCGACCAATGCCCACACCCACCAAACGCCTCAATCAAGTCCAACAAAGGCACGCAACAGCAACAGCAAGCGGCCTATGGCCGCCACTGAGCCTTCCGCCCCTCAGGAACTTCTACCTGCCAATCCACCACCACCTCAAGAATTACCTCAGGAAAATGTACAAACTGGCCCTGCTACCCGCCGTTCTGACCAGTTAAAACAAGCTTGCGCCACCCTCTTTCAATGGCGGTTGAAAACTAAGCTTGAATGGTACTCACCCAGCCCATACACCTCAGCCGTCATCCTTCCTGATCAAATACTCACCACTCTTGCATTCAATGCCAGGATCCACACCCTCCCAGGGGTTTCCAGCGTTCTCGGACAGCGCTGGATCTTCCTCGACAGACATGGTGAGAAAGTACTCAAGGTCCTCAAGGTAGCTGATGATGCTTTCTACCAACATGTGGAGAAAGTGTGAGAGGAAAAAAAAAAAGCAAAGAGGGCAGCAGCGAACAGCGCTGGCCCGCCAGCAGCAGCGCCACTGGTTGGATCGTCCGTTTTCAATGTAAGTCTCATTTTGAATGCGCTCCGATTGTATTAACGGGTGTGCAGTCTTCGATACCTCCCGGTTTCTTTTCCACTGTCCCCTCGAGCCCGAACTGCTATGGTCCACCTCCAGGGTATGTTGTACCCTCCCAGCAGCCCATCATACCCAATGTCCTGAGCTCACGGTTCCAACTGAGCACACCGCGGCTGGTGATTGTGCCACATTCCTGCGCAATGTGCATGCCTCCCATCGATCTTGTGCCAATTGCCATGCCACCACAACGGGCAATCGTGCCACATCCCCATGTACCTTCAACCGTCCCCTCAAGCACAAGTGGCTACAGTCCCCCTCAAGGGTATGTTGTACCCTCCCAGCAGCCCATCATGCATCAGCAAACGCGCCCAAACCTAGCATGACCTCAGAAGAACCTGGCAGTTCTGGTAGACCTAGCTAGGGCTTACAAGATCTAGTAGAGCCTAGTAATACTCGCCGCCATCAGTCCAGAGAGTGCCGCGTCCATACCAGATCTAGCAAGGGCTGGCACGAAAGAGATTAATACTAATTTGTTGTATGTTGAGCAAGAATGATAGGCATACTACGAGACACGCATGCGTGCATACAAGGTAGAAAGAGATCAGACTCAGAGTGTGGCATCCTCAACCTCATTATTGAAACCTTCCCCGTCCCCATCTTCATTGCCAGAGTCTCCGTCGTCACCAAGCACCTGATCCAATCCACTATACCCAAACTCGTCCATTTCATCACCGAGTTCGTCATCAACCAGCT
>JBBPRF010000801.1:0-15066 GCA_038092875.1 Lanmaoa pseudosensibilis | reverse complement strand
TACAACAGCAAATTTCCATTACCCTCCTTGACTCTCTCTTCATCAACATCATGTCAAAAGACACCTCCAATGGATGCTTCAAGGTCCTGCACAATAAATTTGAAAACTGGTCACTTGTTGTTACAGTTGAGAAATGCTGTCAATTTGGTGAGGTGTTACAATTCCTTGGGACTATCATCCTTTTTCTTAACTCATTAGCTATATGCTGTATTAACATGAGTTGAGCATTCAACTCTCACCTCATACATTTTCTTTTCCTTTTGACTCACATGACTTTATCCAGTCAGCTACTGCTGTTTCCATCACATGACTCCACAATCCACAATCATAACACCATCAACTGCACTTTGCTTCAAATTCATTTCATCTGTAATACTAATGATGTGTTGTCTTCCCATTGGCCCTTTATATCATACAATGCGTCATCACCATTCCCATTCTATTCCTAGTTAACCTTTCACATGGTCTGTGCACTGAATGTGTACATATAAATACCCAATCCTTGTAGCATAGGTTGCTAGCTTAGACCTCCCTTGTCAATACCTAGCATCTTTGCAATTAACAAGGTCCTTGTGCCCTCTGCCTCTTTGTTCCTCATCTCTCTAAACTCCTAGAACTTAGGCTGGTTGGTATTGGCTTTGACACAATCATACTCTGAGTCCTTTGTTATCCCTTTTATGGACCTCCATCAGATGACTCACTTTGCCATGTAAATACTTATGTGTCCGTGAACTCTCTGAACCCTCCAACCTTAGGACCTTCCTATACCTTCCAAGGGCTATGTCTGAACCTACCCAGATCAAGCATAACATAAGGTGAGCTGAAGTTGGAAGATGGTGGGGATGCCCAGGCCCATTTCAACAAGATAAAAGTCCTTTGTAAAGAACTTATATCATTGGGACAAAACACATCTCCAACATCAACTTATTCAACATAATTTTCATGTCCCTACCTTGTTCTTACAATGCTATTCTTATGTCAGCCTTGTTGAACATGATATTGCACAACTGAAGCATTACAGCTGATGACCTGATGTCAATGGTTATTGATACCTATGACCAGTTTGTTACACAAGGCACAATCTAAACCAGATGATGCTGCCTTTAGTGCTGATACAAAGAGAGACAAGAGACATACTATGAAGAAATTTGACAGCAACTGCTACAACTGTGGGTGGCATGGTCAAAAAGGTCAGGACTGCTGGGAAGAGGGTGGAAAGAAACATGGCCAGGCACCAAAGGAATGGAAACCATAAGGAAAGGACTCAAAGGATTTGAAACCCTTGAGCTCTATCTGCAAATATAGCTGCTGATGAAAATAAACCTGACACCATTTGGCTAGCAGACAGTTTTACTGACAAGCCAGAAGCTATGTCAACCCTATCATATGCCACCCTTGCCCATGCAGGCATATAAATCAACACCATTGAGTTATATGACAGCGGCATATCACGGCACCTTTCCCCTTACCATGAACATTTTTCATCAATTTCATCAATATCACCCCCAAACCCATTTACTTTCAATGCAACTGGGCACAGAGACATATATATTAAGATACCAAATGGTAACATAATAGTGCACATCCTCTTAAAAAATGTACTGTAGCCCCATCTATGGGCATTACCCTAGTCTCAATTAGCAAGCTCACAGCTGCTGGATATGTCACCTTTTCTATGACTCTGTTTGCTGAATATTCAACCCTCAAAAGAAGCTGATTGGGCAAATATCCATTAGCAATGGTCTATATTGCATATGATGCACTGTGAAACAGCCATTTGCAGGGGTAGTAAATGCAACAGAGGTACTTACTAAACAAGGGAATGGTTGAAGGCATTAAGCTTGACTCTATGCATTCCACAATAGATCAGTGTGAATTATGCAAGTATGGGAAAGCAACCCATAAACCTATTGGGAATGTTGTGAACTGAAACAGTGTGACAGTTGGTGATGAGGTCCACACATATCTGCCAAACATCCAGAACACCATGGTCGCATGAAGCAACTGGATTTGAGGTGGTATTGGCTTAGAGATGTCGTTGATGCAGGCCAGATTGCGCCTACTTTCGTCCCAACTGCTGAAATGCCTGCTGATCTGCTCACCAAACCATTGGCTCGAGTTAAGGTGCAGCAGTTCCGCCAGATGCTGGGCATTGCACCGATTGGGGAGAAGTAGAGTTGCACAATCAGGGGGGAGTGTTGCAATCATTGATTGTGCACTCCATTTTGGTACTTAGAACATTGTGGCGCATTGTGGCGCATTGTTGTTGTTGTTTTTATTTGTTTGTTGTTCGCTCCTACAGTAGTCGGAGTCCACTGTCTTCGCTTTCCTCCAGTTTCTGACAGTGGACTCCAGGTATCTCACACTTTACTTTACTTGCAATTTAGTTTCTGACAGTGGACTCCAGCTGTGAGATTCCAGCTGTTTAACACCTCCTGCACCCATCAGAGCCATTCTCTTTGACAGAGCTCCCCCTGGCCCTGATTCTGCTTTCCCAGCATGGCCAGGTTTTCCCTTTGTCCACCCTAATCCAGCTCTCACCCAATTTCCGGGGGCATTTTATCCCCCCTCTAAGAATCAAATAGAAATTGACACCACAATCACAGCCACCTTAACTAATGAATAGACACAAAATGTATAAATTTCTCTCCCTCTTCCTTCCACTTCCTTATCTATGCATCTTTTCCCCATCTTTCTCTTTCTATGTCTCAACCCCACTTCTTTCATTCTCTTCTTCTTTCTCTTACTCCTCTGCAAAGGCGTATTCTTTTTGCTTTCCTATTGGACAGCCCAGCAGTCACCATAAATCTCCCTACCTATCCACCTTATGCATTGGAACATCAACAGCTAGTGTGCATCTATCTCACCCTCTCTTCCCTCCGTTTCTATCTTTATAGACTTTTCTATCAAAAGCAGAACAATCTTATGCTCATGGCTGCCACACTCCAAGACCTTGAAGAGTTGCACACTAGCATCCTAAATCTCCTTAATGGTGCAGGGTTTATATTGGTTGTCCTTACCATGCCCCACTCCCTCTACAAGAATGTCCTTACCTCCCTCACTAACCCTGTTGCTGCAGAATGAGACTTCTTCTTCTGAGTCTCTTCTCCCCAACCATCTAGCCACACAAATGATGTTGATGATGAGAAAAGTCAACGATCTGGATGCAGCTCCCCTAGACATCACTTCCCTATCCGACACCCTCTTGTCAAATCTCCTTTCCCTTTTTCATCTTCTCCTTTGAGCTCTACTTGTTTCTCCTGCAACAACCCAGGTCATTTTTACCAGCATTGCTTCCACTATTGGTGTGTCCATTGTGGGTCTAACACTCCTGGCCATGCCCAATGGGCCTGTCTTGCTCGATGATGTATTTTTTGTCAAAGAACTGGACATTTTAGTCATTGATGCTTGACCAGGAATGGAGATTGAATTTTGGCAAGTGAGGTCACTTCTTGCCTACGTGGGGGGTAATGTTACAAGTTTTCCCTATGGGCTTCAGGAGAGCTGCTTCCCTTTCTGCTTCTCTCTTCTTCACCTTGACTTGGATTTCACCTACAATGTCTTTGACAGCCTAGTCTTCAAGTATTAGATCTAGATGTCCCCTTTTGTTTTGTCCATCAACAGCCTTGTTCCCTTTAAGGAAATCTCCTTCACACATTTCCTTTGTTTCCCCTTATCCAGTAGATTGCTATGACACACCACTTGGTCCATGCTCTGCAGCCATCCTTATAAATATGCTGCCCTTGTACTACTATTCCTTAGCTAGTTCTACACAATCCAAGTGTAGTTTCTAGTCTTCCAGCCTTATTGATTGCAATTTTAAGTGCTGAGACTTCCCTTCACTCTACAAGACTTTGATCTACTTGAATAAGTAGTCACTATATGTAGCTAGAAATTATGCTTCAGCATAACAAGACCCTGCCTATTTGAATGGGAACCACAAACCCCATGCACCTTATCCTTCCCTTTCAACAAAGCTAGCCTTGCAGCTCTTGACCAGGCTGAAGCCCAAGCCTTCACAGACCACCCTCTCCTTCTCTCCTTTTCTCACTATCCCCAGGGATGCTTCCAGTGCAAATGACTAGGCCACATGAAAAAGGATTGCCCTGCATATCTTTGTCCCTTTTGCCATTACTTTGCCCCTGGCCACAACCAGTCACAGTGCTACCAGTTCTGGTGCTCAGTCTGTAAGAAGCAAGCCCCAGGTCATCATTCCAATGTCTGCCCTTGGTGCCTGTGTGGATTGACTTCCCACACATTCTTCTTCTTCTCCTCTCATCATTCTTTTTTCCCCTGCACTCATATCCCATCTACCAGTTCTTACAGATCTAATCAATCCTGCTGCTCATCAGTATGCACTTGTCCTCTTTCTATTCCTGCACCTATTGCAGATGAATATCTCAATGATGTCTACATTGACAACAATCCTTTCAATGATGTTGCATATGCCAACATGATGGGTTCCCCTTAAAAAGTGTCTCAGTGATACCTTGACCATTAACCAGGGGGTAATGTTATGATTCCTTGGTTATGTACTCTTTTTCCTAATACTTTAGCTATATGCTGTAACATTACAAGTTGCTCATTCAACTCCTGTCTCATATGTTCTTTTTTTTGACTCACATGACTTTGTCTAGTTGGCAATAGCCATTTCTCCACACGATTCCACAGTCTGCAGCAATGATGTTGTCCACTGCACTTTTCATTTCATTTGTAATATCACTGACACATTCTTTCTTTCATTGGTCTATAACTTCCTATGACGCATCATCACTATTCCCATTCTATTTCCAGTAGTTCTTTCTCATGGTCCATGCCTCATACCTCTACTTATAAAAGTACAGCTCTTGTGGCCAAGTACCCTAGCTTAGACCTTCCTAGATTTCATCTAGTCTAGCCCTTGTACTTGCAGTTGACTTGTACTTGCTCCCCTTTGTCCCTCACTCTTTGTCCCTAGAGAGTCCTTGTTGACTAGCTTCTACAATAGCTGTCATATTCAAGGCACCCTTGAACCCTTGTTACTGTCCGAGCTACCATAGCTAGGTAAACCATTGCTACAGGTGTCTACACAACCCACAGATTTTAAAACACATGAAGACCTTCATTCTTCTAGGGCTACACCTGTTCCTATCCACATCGAGCATAACCAATGTTTCCAAAACTCAAGGTTCTTATTATCTGTCCAGATATCTAAATGTGTTCTTCTGATAAGATGATGGCACCATTCTTGCAGGGTGCAGATTACTGCAAATAGTTCTTTATTGTAAATAGGGCAATTCTTCTCAGCAGAATCAAAAGAATGAGAAATAAATAAACATGGTCTTCAGAGATCATCTTCAGATTTTACCAAGAGAACTCCACCAGTTGCTATGTTGCTAGCATCAGTTTCCATCCTCATTTCCTTGTTCCAATTGGGATAGGTGAGTAATGGAGCCATGATGAATTTCTCTTTTAGTGTTTCAAAAGTGACCTGCTGCTTGGGTCCTCATGTGAAGGGCATGTCTTTTTGGCGAGGTTGTTAAATGGGTGTGTGATTTTTGTGAAACCCTTGATGAACTGTCAGTAGTAGTTGCAAAGATCAAGGAATTCTTGGAGATTCTTTAATCTTGTGGGAACCAGCCAGTCCATTACTCCTGCAATCTTCTTTTCCTGCATTTCCACCCCCTCTTTAAATACTTGCATATCTAAGAAATCAACCTTTGCAGCAGAGAAAATGCATTTCTCAGGCTTAGCAAATAAGTCATTATTATGAAGTCTTTGTAGGACTTTGCAAACTATTGCCTCATGTTCTTCTCAGGTTTTACCCTTTGTGAAAACAATAATGTCATCTAAATATAATACTAATTGTTATGCTTGATCTGGGTAGGATTGGACACAGCCCTTGAAAGATGAAGGAAGGTCCTAAGATTTGAGGGGATTTCATGGATATGTATGCATTCATGTGGTGAAGTGAGTCATCTGGCAGTGGATTGCAACAGTAATGACAACAAGGGGCCCAGAGTACAGTTGTGTCAAAGGCAATACTGACTGGTCTAGGTTCTGAAGTTTGAAGGAGACAAGAGATGAAGAGAAACAAGGACCCTGTCAATTGCAAAAGATGCTAGGTATGATGAGGGAGGTCTAAGCTAGGAATTTATGCTATGAAGGTCTGAGTATTTATATGTAAGGAGTCTGTGCACAGACCATGAGAAAGGAATGCTAATCATGGAAGAGGAATAGTGATGACATGTCGTGCAATATCAAGATCCAATGAGAAGGCAATGTGTCATTAGTATTACAAACAAAATGAAATGCACAGCTCATGACATCATGACTGCAGACTGCAGATCATGTGATAGAAACATTTATAGCCAACTGGATGAAGTCACATGAGATGAAAGGAAAAAGACATGTACAAGGTGAGAGTCAAAATCAACTTGTAGAAATACAGTGTATAGCTAAAGAATGAAGGAAAAAGAGCAGTAGTTCCAAGGAATCATAACACTAATACAATGTACATATCATTAAAATGACATTCATCATCTGTTGAAAAGTTAGGGGTGAGTTGGTCATTCTGAGATACATAATGGTAGGTTTGTAAGATCCATGTGGTGTAACAAATGCTGCTTTCCATTTGTTGCCTTCTTTGATGCATACATTATTGTAACCCCATTGGAAATCCAATGTGATAAGCATGTCCACACCCTTTAGGTGATCAATCAAAGAAAAGATTAATGGTAAGGGTAACTGTTTTTAATAGTTCCCTCATTAAGGTAATGATAGTCCATAATGAGACATTTGTCTCTAGTTTTCTTGGAAATAAAAAATACAAATGCTATCTATGGGGATTTAGAAGGATGGATATATCCTTTTCATAACTCTCCATCAATGAAGCCTCAGACTTCATCCATTTCAGATTCAGATAAAGGTATAACCCTTCCTTTCTTTAATACAAAGTCTGATTTGTGATTTATGGCATAATTCCACAGTTTTCTTTCAAGTAATCATTAAGATTCATTTTGGAAAATATGTCCAGGAAGTCATGATATGCCTTGGGCACTTTGTTCTTCAAATCTTCCTCAAGGATCCTGAGAGAAACCAAAACCTGCTGGGAATCTGGCATCTGATGACTACATAATAAATTACAATAGGAAGTGCATTATGGAAACCAGACCATTTTACGGACCCAGTCAATATTAGGATTGTGGTGATAGAGCCAGTCATATCTGAGTATTAGCTCATGGGTTCCTAGAGTTCCCACATAAGCATTGATGCCTTTATAATGTCCATTGTATGAAATGATAGGAGTTACATATGTAATGTGTGATTTGTCTATGGAAAGAAAGAAAACCATTAGCATTTATCATTGTAGTCCTTGATCTCTGCCTTTCTGAGATCTGCTACAATCCAAGTCATAGATGAGGCTGTTTTTGATCCTTGCACATGATCACCTCCAATGATCATGTGCTCTGACCTTTTTCCAACATTCTAGCCATTGCCTTTTGGTGGATCTCTGTTTTGATCCAATCTTGCCAGTAAGCCTCCACTTCTTCTTCCATGTAATCCTGCTTTTGGGAGATAGCAGCTATAGTGGTAGCTAGGGCCTAAGCAAGAATTAAAGGAGGCATGGAAAGAACTCTTTTCTAGTATTGCAAAGTTTCTTGCACAGCTACTTGTACATAATTGCCTGTGGAGGAGTCCCATAGTTGTTGGATTGTGGACTATGGAGGTTGTCAGTTGGGGTTGGTGGTACAATTGGGCCAAATATGACCTTGCTTGTGACATCTATACAAGTATGGATATCAGGATGGGCTGCCAGCTGGACAGCTCCAATCTCCATGGATGTCCCATAACCTAGCTAATTGCCAACTATGATAAAACAAGGATAACCTGAAGTGCCACTTAAGGGTTTTGGCAAGGGAGGGTATGTGGACAAAGTAAGGGGGCATGGGTGGGGTAAATTCAGTTGTGACCAATTCAATGATAATCTTCAAGAAGAACCAGGTATTCTTCCACATTGAGGCAAGTGAGCTCCCTTTGTGTGAAGATTCTGTAATCTGCCACCTTTTTCAGCAGATGATAAGATTCTCCATCATTGACAACCACTTCTTGTCAGAGGACCTCAAATTCCTGGAGAAACAGGTCTATTGCTTGCCTGTTCTTTTTCATGGCCAAGAGCTTCTTGTAAAACTCTTGTGTAATAATACAGATTTGGAAATAATCTATAATAACCTTCTGGAGCTCATCCTATTCAAGCCAAGCTTTGTCTCCAAAAGGGACTAGCACCTCCAGATGTCCTACTGTGAATATGTTCCTGGTCTTTAACTTCTTGGCTAGGAATTGTTTCAGGGCCATGATTGCAAAGGGTTGTGTTTTGGCTTCCAGTACAATGAAAGTTTGCAACCTATTGTTTTTCCAGGAATTGGCAGAGATCCACATTCAAATCTTGATCCACCAAAACCTAAATTTGACCCTGTCATTATCCCAATTTCCAGAGTTAGGAATTTTTTTCATCACTGAATTCTTGCTCTTGTCCAAGATTTGGGTGAGCCTTTCAGCCACATTCACATTATGGACAGGATCTGGTACCACATCACCATGATCACTCATAGCCAGTTCTTACTGCTTAGTATTTTCCAACCAAGCTCTGGGAATGCAACAGCAATGACCACATAAGAAGTATCAGCAAGAGTGGAAATATGTAGTAATGAGGATTATAAAAGGTTTCATAGTGCCATCAGGGGTAAAGAGAGCTACTACACATAAACTAGCTGACTAGAGATGTTACAAGAATAATCCAATAATTGGCTTTTAGATCTACCTCAGCAATCACTTGCCAGCTAACATATTGATATAAGCTCAGGCTACCTGATATCGCAGTCAGATAGTCACTCTTCACAAACAAGGCTTGTGTTACAGTTGCATCATAATGGACTTAGTACTTTTCTTTCTTTTATTTTATTTTATTGTGCCATGTGGTTATCTAATCACAGATGCTCTAATCTAATCTTATCATTGGGACTTAGTGCACAGAGACACTCTTTGTCTGACCTTCACATCAGATCTACAATCTGCCTTATGGCTACATAGCCTTTTTAATCTCTGTTACGATTCATCAGACTACTACTACTTTTTTCCTTCATTTTCTGGCTATACACTGTATTACCATGAGTCGCTCATTTGACTCCCGCCTCATACACTTTCTTTTCTTTTCTCATCTCATGTGACATTGTCCAGTTGGTGACTGCCATTTCTCACACATGACTCTGCAGTCTGCAGTCATGACACCATCAACTGCATATTCATTTCCAATTCATTTCATTTGTAATACTAATGATGCATCACCTTCTCATTGGCTCTTTGTATCATTTGACACATCATCACTATTCCCATTCCCATTCTTAGTAGACCTTTCTCATGGTCTGTGCGTGGATCCCTTACATATACATACCTTACCTTCACAGCAGAGATCCTTAGCTTAGACCTCCCTTGTCTTACCATAGTATCTCTGCAAATCAACAAGGTCCTCATTCCCTCATTCCTTGCTTCCTCAAACCCTTGAACCCTAAAATGGTCGGTATTGCCTTTGAGGCAACCATACTCCATGCCTTTGTTGTTACTGTTGTGGACCTCCACTGGACGACTCACTTCACCACATGAACACCTATGCGTCCATGGATTCCTCTTAAATCCTTGACCCTTAGGACCTTCTGATGCCTTTCAAGGGCTACATCTGATCCCACCTGGGTCGAGTGTAACAAAAGGGCTAACCTCTCCTTGCCCAGCTACTCCTATGTAAGCTGCCACCATTTCTCACTGACTTTCTCCTGATTTCCGTTGGCAACCTCGTTACCCTGCCCCACCTGCCAACTCCACCTCTGAAGAAAATAACACTGAGGAGGACGACTTTCACTATAACTTCTTCTCCAACCTCACACTACCCTTGTGAGAGGAAACACTAGAAGATACACAGCTCTCCCACCAGCTCTCCCACTTGCTCTCTATTCCCCACAAGCCAACTTCTCCCACTCCCACTCCTGTCCAGCATTCCTCTCTATTCCAACTCCCTCATTCTCAACCACCACCACCAAAGAAATCTAATATGTCTTTGAAACCCATTGAACTTTGCCTCAGAGCACCTAAGGCCTTCAATGCATCCTATGATCAAGCCATTGTGTGGCTCAACACTGTGGAAACTTACCATTTGGTCAATGTCAACATGTACAACACCGATGCCAAGAAGGTAGCCTATGCCCTCTTGCATATGACTGAGGGATCCACACACACCTGGGCAGGAACTTTCCACCAGAATGTGCTGACACACTCTCTGCCTGACCTTGGAACCTTCAGTGCCTTCAAAGTTGCCTTCAAAAAGGCCTTTGAACACCACAACACCATTGGCAACATTATTGCCTGGCTCTTCACCACCCATGTCATCCCTAGAAAAGACAAATCCCATGCCACCATGCTTCTGAACTATATCTCTGAGTTCAAGAATATGGTAGCCCTCACTGAGGTTACCAACTCCAATATCCTCATTCAATACTTCACCTCTGGAATCCCTGCCCCACTCATGACTAAGATCATGGAAAGGGACACTGTCCCCACCACCATTGACTCATGGTACAAAAAAGCTGTACATTTCCAGACCCAATGGGACCACACCCACAAAATTGCCCGGGTAAACAAGAAACCTTCAGGCAGTTACCACTTGTTTTCCCCCAAAACCTCCTCTGCCCCCACTAGAGACCCTGATGCTATGGACATTGATGTCATCAAAGTAAGCAAGCTGATTGATGCAGAATGCCAGCATTGCTGTAAAGAAGGCCTTTGCTTCTGCTGCTGAAAGCCCAGACATATGTCCTTCAAATGCTTTGTGTTCCCAGCTGAGAAGCCCAAGAACAAGCATATCAATAAAGTTGAAGAAGAAACACTTCCAAAGCTGAAGGAGATTGAGGATGATGATAACGAAGAGAACATTTGTCACATTTCTTTCTTTGCAGATTTTTAAACTGGGGATTTGCTTTGATGCCAGAATCCCCTTCTCTCCATAGCAGTGTAACTGTACCATCTCTTGTAGCTAAAGCAATAGAAATCACTGTTCAAGTCATCATACCCTCGCACATGCTCAAAGCCATCAACACTTGTGCCCTCATCGACAGTGGGACCAGCATCAACTGTATGGATTGGGACTTCACCAAGCAGAACTCTTTTCCTATTAAAAAACTCAAAGAACCCCTCTGAGCCTGGAACACGGACAGCTCCTATAACAAAAGCAGCAACATCTGACACAGTGTTACCCTCTTCCTTAATATAGAAGGCATCACCCACCATGTTCTCTTCCACCTCATGTCCCTTAAGGATAACATCATTTTTGGAACTTCATGGCTTGGCACCATAAACCTCCAAATTGACTGGGTCAAGAGAACCATTTCCATCACAGAGTCCTCTGATCAATCAAAGGAACTCTATTCCTCCCACATCACTGATGTCAAATGACACAATACCCACTATTGGGTTCCCCCTCTAGCTTCCCCTCACCATGTCAATGTCTTCACCACTGAACAGGAGAAACTCTTCTCCTACCACAGATGGGAAGAGGAAAAGCAATTCCTCTCCTGTGCCATGGACAACTGTGCCTTGTACCAAACCATTCTATCTCTGCCAGACAGGATAAGCCGAAAACCAAGCTTCCTCTGGCCTATGCCAAATATGCTTCTGTCTTCTCAAAAGAAGCCACTGATCATGTACCACCCTCTAGACCCTATGACCATGAGATAGACCTTAAAGAAGGTTTCACCCCAAAGATTGGGAAACTCTACCCTTTAACCCACAAAGAACACACCACCACTGAGTCCTTCCTAGATGAAAACCTCGCCACCAAAGAGATCCACCCATCAAACTCCCCCCAAGCATTGCCCTTCTTTTTTATCAAAAAAAAAGGATGGAGGACTATGCCCCTGCCAAGACTACTGATACATCAATGAACACAATGTTCATGATGCATACCTCCTACCTCTTATTTCCAACCTGATTGATAAGCTGAAAAACACCAAGGTCTTCACCAAGTTCAATGTCCAATGGGGATACAACAATGTCTGTATCAAAGACGGCCATCAGTGGAAAGTGGTGTTTATTACCCACAAAGGACTCTTCAAACCCATGGTAATGTTCTTTGGTCTCTGTAACTCCTCCGCCATGTTCCAACGCTTTATAAATGACTTCTTCCATGACATGATCACCAAAGGATGGCTTGTCATCTACATGGATAACCTTTTCATCTTCTTCTACAACAAGAAGACCCACAAGGAATACACCAAGTGTGTCCTCCAATGCATGACTGAACTAGATCTCCACCTAAAACAGGAGAAATGTAAGTTTGCCACCACCAAGGTTGACTACCTCAGACTCACCATCAAACCAGGCAAACTTGCCATGGACCTTGTCAAATTCAAGGGTATCCCCTCCTGGCCCATACCCATAACAGTCAAGGAAATCTGCTCCTTCCTTGGCTTTGCAAACTTCTACCACCAGTTCATTCCGAGCTATTCAAATATCACTCACCCCTTGATAGATCTCACAAAGAAATCTCTCCCCTGGTCCTGGATCACCACATGCCAAGAAGCCTTTCTCACTCTAAAACACCACTTCCTCTCTAAACTGGTATTATATATGCTGGATTTTGCTGCCCCCTTTGCCATTGCTATTGATGCCTCATGGAACACCACTGGAGGAATTCTCCTACAAGCTGACTCTAATGGAGATTGGCACCCCTGCTTCTATCTGTCACAATCCCTATTCCCTGCTGAATGAAATTACAATATCTATGATTGCGAACTCCTTGCAGTCATCCATGCCCTCACATCATGATGACACTACCTCCACAGTTCTCAATTTCCCATCCAGGTCTTCACCAACCACAAGAACTTAACCTACTTCCATTTCCCTCAAGCCTTCAACTGCCACTAAGCCTGCTAGCTCCTAAATCTAGCAGACTTTGATCTCAAAATGATCCACATTCCTGGATCCCACCTTGCAGGCCCTAATGCCCTTTCTTGGCAATGTAATCACTTTCCAAAATCCAACCTGGACAACCAGAGAGTAACACTCCTTCCTTCCTCCTTCTTGGTCCACACAAGCGACATTGCCCTTGCTGACAAAGTTGCCACTGCCTCTGCCAGTGACCCCCTTGTTCTCCAGTGCCTCCAATCCATTAATGAGAATATTCCTGCCATCCTCCGCTCCCATCTCTCTGACTGGCAGATAGAAGGATCTATCCTTATGTACAAAGCCTGCATATATGTTGTGGACTCCAGGGATTTATGCAGGTCTATCCTCTAGCATTGCCATGATCATAAAACCACTGGTCACCCTGGCTTCTTAAAACCTATCAACTTGTCTCTACCGAATTCTGATGGCCCAGCCTTGCCAGCCATGTCTGCTGCTATGTTGAAGGCTGCACCACATGCCAGCAGAACAAATCAAACACTTACCCCACAGCTCCTCCCCTTATGCCTATTAAATCTTTGGCCTCTCGCCCATTCCAACAGATCTCATGTGATCTTATCACAGATCTTACCAAATCCTCTTCCTTTAATTCCCTCCTGATTGTGGTAGACCATGGGCTTATTAAGGGGGTGATTCTTTGCCCCACAAGGAAAACCATCACTGCCAAGGTAGTAGCTTCCCTTTTTTTTCACAAAGTCTATCTTTGCTTCAGCCTCTATAACAAAGTTATCTCCAACTGTAGGTCCACAATTTGCCTTTGCCTTTACAAAAGAACTTGGACACATCCTAAACTATGATCTCTCCCTCTCCATGGCTTATCACCCTCAGACTGATGGTGAAACAGAATGAGTCAACCAGGAAGTTGAGACATATCTCTGCATCTTCTGTGGAAACAATCCTGGTTCCCAGGCTAACAACATCTCCCACACTGAATTTGTCCATAACAACTGACCTCACTCCATCACAAGTCAATCCCTGTTCTATCTCATAATGGGATATGAATCCTATGCCCTTCCCTCAGTTATCACCAAGTCTTCTCTTCCTGTAGTAGAATCCCACCTGAAGTCCCTGACTGCTGCCTGAGACGAAGCTTTTGCATCCCATGAACTTGCTCACCAAACCATGGCTGCTTAAACTTGTCAGAAGCTCACTCCATTCAAGAACAGGGACAAAGTGTGGCTTGAAGCCCACAATCTCAAATGCTCCGTTATCAACCCAAAGTTTGCCCCTAAATGTGAAGGACCCTTTACCATCACAAAGGTCTTATCTCCAATCACATATAAACTCTGGCTCCCAGCAACATGGAAGATTCACCCAGTCTTCCATGCTTCTCTCCAATTGCTCTATTGCAAAAACCCTGTCCATGGTCTGAACTTCCCAAAGCCATCCCCTGACCTTATTGCAGGTGAAGAAGAATATGAAATCAACTGGATCTTACGCCACTATAGAACTCCCTGATCCTGCTCCTTCCTGATTTGATGGAAGGGATATACTGCAGAAAATGACTCATGGGTTCCTGAATGGGATTTAAAAAATGCTGGCTCTGCCTTAAAAGCTTATAAAAAGCTCCACCCTTCACTCTTCTCCCTCAACCACTCTTAAACCAGCATCTTCATCTTCAATACTTATGGCTATTCAACTCTGCACCCCTACTATCTCTTCCATCTCCACCATGTCCTCCATCATATCCACACCCCTCCAGAATGTATCCTTGATCAAAGACAATGAAACCCCCAATAGTCCATCCCACCCCCACAGCTTGTCTCCAAGCTACCATAGAATTCCTACCCCTAGTGCATCCTTGGATCTTACTTCCGAGTCTCTACCTGCTGAGCAATCTCCTCTACCTGCTCCTGTTCCTCTTACACCAGTTTCTATCACTACTATTCCAGATGCTATCACATCCATAGATATTCCCCTTTGTGCTCAACAGCTCCACAATGACTACTCTACTGGGGAAGACATCCTCACCCTCACTCAACAGCTTCACAACCCCCCCCCCCCCATTGTCACCCACCTCAATCACTATCTTGAGGTTGGCTCCCCCCTCCAGGCACTATATCATGCCTACCTCCAAAA
>JBBPRF010000800.1:0-15068 GCA_038092875.1 Lanmaoa pseudosensibilis | reverse complement strand
CCTCCGCACGCGCAAGATACTCCTCCATACTCGCCCGGATAGCAAATTTGGACTGCTCGTTTCTTTCGTCTGCGAATGGCAAGGTTCGTCGCTAAGTAAAAGGAGGATGATCGTGTCAGACGAAGGTCAGGAACGCACACTTCTGCGCAAGCATGAAATAATCGAGTGCGCCATTATAGAGCTCATAAGCAGATCCATAGTTCTTTTTGATATCCTGTTGTATGGCTCGTTGAGTGATTTCAATCGCAGTCTAGGGGATTGTGGTGAGAAGGATCGTCATAATAATCGAGCGACGGATCCAAGCATCAACCTGGGAAGTACAGAATCACTTACGTGCAGGAAAACCACCTCGGGCGAACGAGGAGGCCCTTTGCTGAGGTTGACATTGTTTATCGCCTTGGATTCCTTGAGTGAGTCCAAGTGTTTCTTGATGGTCTCCGCTCTCGAAAGGTATTCTCTGACCTCTGACAGGATCAAGGACCTCGACTGTTCATTGAGTTCATCTGTACTAGCTTGCTATGAGCTGAGGTACGAACACCAGAGAAAAGTAGGCAATGGTACAAACATCGTTGTGCAAACATGAAGTAGTCCATGCATTTCATGTACTGTTTGTACGCCTCTGCATAGTTCTGTGAAGCATCCGCATCGATCGCCTGTTTCGCGCACTTGAACGCTTCCTAAACAGATTTCATTACATGCGTCAGTTACATCAGTAGTCGGTCGCAGAGCCCCGCATGGCTGCACTCTCGCACTGACATCGAGGATGACCGATTGCGCCGTAGTGTGGCCCTTGCTAAATCGACTAATGTCCGCTGCCATACCTGGGCTATCAGCCTGTTGCTTCTGCGTGTCAACATCGATGCGCTGCCTGATTGCTTCTGCTCTGTTCAGGTATTCATCTGCCTTCATCTTCGAGAGGGACCTTGACTTTTCGTTCGTCTCGGCTGTGGATGATGGTGCGGAGATTAAGGCAAGGAAAAACGTCTAAGCCTGGGACAACGAAGTACCAGTACATACATTGCTGGGCTGCCATGAGATAGTCAAGAGCAGCCATGTATTGAGCATACGCTTCTGTGTAGTCATGATTATCTTCCGCGTCAATGGCATGAGAAAGGAGCTCAAGGGCGGCCTACATCGTGCCATGTGGTGTAATATATGAAGCACAACAGTTATCGTCAGGGTAAATCAGCAATCAAGCCGGTCATAATGTTACAGTGTATGCTCACATTGAGGAATGCACCTTGCTCCGGGGCTGCCATGCAGGTTTGGGAGGTGGAAAGATTACCAGTGGGTCGAAGGTGCAGTCGACACTTGGATTCCAAGACGCATGGTGCATAACTTATCCATAGCACAGCCAGCGGCGCTAACATTTACGTGACTATTTTCTCTTTACCTTTCGTGTCGTTGTCTCTGCAGCTGCAATACACTGTCATCGTTGCCACGGTGTGCAATACTCACAGAGTCATTGAAGTGCAAGGCAGACGTGCCCCGAACCAGCTACACTCCTACCAAGCACTCCCGGAAGCCTGACGGATTTCTCCCCCTCCCAATGGGTGATCTGCCTAAACACTATAGACTTCATAGAAATTTTGACCCTGCTATATAGACATGAGACATGTATTCTCCGGAATCTGGACAATGTGTTTTCTTGGTGATAAATATACAGTCATATTAGTTGTGCAATGAATCGAATGAATATTGTCTCAGGCCCACACCCTTCGAAGACGAAGATGAAGCCACAGAAAGTTTCGGAACCAAAAAAAACAGGGTGAAATACTCAGTAGCTGAGAGGTATTGGTCGACTAGAAGGAGCCACATAACAACGAGCAGTACATAGGGCAAACAGATACTGACAGGAACACGACATCGAACGAAGTAAACAGAAGTAAAAGATATGACACGGAAACGATGCAGCAATGCCGGGGTGGTCGCTATCCGCCAGTAACTGCGGCATATAACATTTAGAAATATCTAGATATCCTAATCACCAACTACATGATTGCCGTCGTGATTCGGAGTGCTGTTTTCTGTTTCTTGTCGTCTCGTAGCTGTGTAATAGTTGAGTGGACAGAAACTTGGAGCATTCACGAAGCTTACTCGTGGACGCAGGGTTCAGGGGATACAACTTGGGGCAGTCGGTGCACATAAAGCCTGATGTTCTATCGTGTAATAGCCATTGATTACCATTTGTGCCTCACTTGGAAGCTGCCACACTTACCCGACGGAAATGAGGTGATTAGGATCAATAGAACGAACATCCGCCGCCACAGTGGTGTGCCACTCTGTAATGGTCTCCATCGTACAGTTCGAGCTTGCAGGGATGGTGGAGTTGCACCTAATATTGGGTCAGCGACATAGGAGTTCCTTGCACGCAGAAGTGCAAAACCTCGGATCATTCGCAAGTTCCCAGCTGAAAATAGCCAGGCTATTGACATATCGAGAAACGACTTGAGTGATGAAATTCATAAAAGAGTTCAGGATGAATGGATCCGTGTAGAACTGATCGTGAGTCTCGAGACCGAATTGGCGAACATACAGATCCATGCCGCCTATCTTAACATGAAACGCGGCGTCTTTAGCGGTCAAGATAAGCACTGACCGTAGTTATTGGACAAATAATTCCTTGGTAATGAGTTATTGCAGGGAATTACATCGCGACTAGGGGAGGCGCTATCGACGGGCTGTACTGTGTTATTCAAATGAGGTAGCGGATACCAGTTGTTAGTGAGAGATAAGATGAGGTAAAGTCCGTGTTGCTCGGCCATCCGAACGACGGTGTCGAGTTTCTGGAGACCATTTGGGCCATCGTTGATGGATACTGTCCCGTTGCAAACAAGTTGGAGCCATGTGCCATTTATCGGGACAGTATCGACATTTAGTTGATCCGAGTGAGTGATCTAGACCCGATCCACAGATGAAGAGCTCGCCATTGAATGCCCATACCCGAACGACTTTGATCCCGAAGGCGGAGATGTTGCCGAGAGTGTACCAAATGTCTTCGTCCGCATTTAGGGCGGGTAACCAGTAGGCATTCGTGCCAATATATCTGAAGTTACTGCAAATCATCACAGTCGGTGGTTGAACCCCAAGAGAAGCTGCCGACGTACTCACCTGCCATTTACCATGGTGTGCCGTATGTGCTGATAAAGTGGCGGTCGTTTCTTCTGACGGTCGTCCCTGAAGGATTCACCACAGCTGCAAGCACTAGAGGGCTCAACAGGAAGAATAAAGAGAGAATAATCATCGCTTCGACGTCAATGTACACGAAGGGCACTTGCGGGGAACGGGGAGAAGGTATCACTCTTTTAGAAGGTCTGGCGAACTGTTTGATACACGACGTTGCCCCTGCAGCTCTTGCGCATCTGTTATCTTGGCGCTCACTACTATTTCACCCGCTGTCGCTGGCAGGAACAGAGTGGTTGGTGTAAGCAGTCACGCTTTGGCATAGTGTGAAACACACCAAAGGGCCGGTCGTGGACGGCGGAGGGAATCTTAGGTAACTGCACGGGTAAACCCTCGGGTGCCCGTGCCCGTACTATCCGTAGTACTGACATACCCACACCCGAAGTGAGGGGTGTGTGTGTGTGTTTGAGTCATAGATGGTGCATTTGAGGCACGAGTAGTGTGTTTGAGTCGTAGGGTCTTGGCGCGTTTGAGGCGCGGTGTGTCCGAGGTTTGGGTAGTGCATCTTAGGTGCGGGCGATGCGTTTGAGTCGTGAAGTGGCATGTTTGAGATACGGGCAGTGCGTTTCAAGTGCGGGTGATGCTTTGAGGATGAGATGGGCCTGATAAGTTAGGTCTCTAGAAATTATTCGAGTATAGGCAGTTCTGAGGCATTTCGGGCCTGGGTGACTGCCAGTGGGGTAGACTCGGATGTGTTTCAAGACCGGGGTATCAGTTGAGTCACGTCGACTGTATGTCACTGAGGTGCTGTTTGTGCATATGAATGGGTTGGAGTGTCACAATTATAAGATCCAAATGGTGTCGATGGACTGCTTGATTTAAGCACAAGGTCATGGGGAGAGAATTGTGGCTGTGAGGGACGACACGTGAAAAAACTCATAAGTTACATACATACTGCGCGATGATCAGCATTGCAGAGGAACGCCCCGACCCGTATCGATGTCACGATATCTCTCCATTGTCTTCGTCGCTACATTATCGACCTCTTGTTCTCGTAATAATAGACTTCGTTCTTTGTGCTACGCTGTCGCAAATATTTTGATTTGCGCGCGCTCGTGCCTGGCTGACCCGAGCGCACCTTTCGTGTCTCACCTTTTGTACTTATATATATTTAATGATGAGTTGCTACCTTCCCCCTCGAGATTATCTACGTGTTCAGACTTTGTCGTCGGCGATCATCATCTTGGAACTTCGTTTGGATGCTTCACTCTGTTACTCTTGCATTATGATGAGTGTTCATGGGACCTTTGCTTTCGGGACGGTATCTACACTGATATTTAGGATCTATCGCGTGTTGCATTGTTCTTTAAATTTGACGTCTCTCATGTCACCCTGGTGCTGCTTGCTCGCAACGATTAGTATCTGGAAAGTTCTGAACTTAGCCCATTACTCATGATCTTGTGGGTTCGGCCACTTATGTTTGACGTCCGTCACGGTGTAGCTGCAGCCGAGTTATGGGAGGACCAGGCTCACAAAATGAAACACATTGGCGTACATCATTGGCCGAACACTGACCTTGAACACGGTGGAGGCTACGTCCATACATGCGGCGCTGACTCTAATGATTATCGTGGTCTCCCCGATGTGTCCACTCACCTCTGGTAAGAGTGCTACTCTGATGATTTGAAGTGTCATTATCATGAGGCTCAACCCTATTCCAGGCCGAGCAAGGCATTGCAGCGATTCTGAAGTGACAGCCGCCGACCATTCTGAGCGATCACGGATGAGTACGACAACCAGACCCGACGACGAATCTCGTACAGGTTTGAGTTGATCCCGGGAATGCATAAACATACCATACCTCGTAGAGCATCACTGTGACGGTCCTACTCACTAGTCTTCAGACTTACCGATAATGCTGCAACACTGACTAGAATAATATGCATTCGGTGTCGATATCGTCGTAAACTGCTGGACCAATGACAAGAGCACGAGCACTTGCCAAATATATCGACACGGGAGTAGGGGGTACAATGGCCAAATGAAGGCAGTTTGCAGTGACGAGGGGGTGTGGCGGGCGAAAGGAAAGAAAGGATGCAGGTCAATTTTCGGGCTCCGACCCTATCCGTTATTGCGAGGGATGGGCTCGGTCGATGACATCAGCGCCCCTATTTCTCTCGCCCCACCCCGTGGCGAACCGATACAAGTATCTCCAAGCCTCTAGTTGAAGTAGCCATTACAGTGCGCCATAGAGCAGTATGCGTAACTCTCAAACAGCGCATCTGAATTGCGTCATACTCACACCTTGCACAACGCCACGGCTGCTGCCAGCTGGTGTAAGTACACGCCATCCTCCATGTGGCTATCGAATTCCAAACAGTTGTCACCACAGTTGGAATACCAGTCAGGTGGTCCTTGCGATACTGAGTGTAAACGCAGAAGGATGTTTAATGAGGGAACGACTCGGACAAGTTGTGACCTTCACACTCTCATCCTCCTTACAATGTCAACGCTCAGTATGGTTAATCTGAATCCGCGCCACCCCTTTTGTCCATCGCTGCGATGTTGCTGTATCGACAGTGATATACACTGCCGACTGAGAGTCGCACTTATCGAAGACGCGAAGAATCATTCGGTCTGTCGTCAAGGAGGAGGTCCCGCTGGCCAGCTTGCGCAGTGCTCGATGGACGGATTTCTCAATACTCACCGCTATCTCATCGAAGACATGAACCACGCTTGCTACCATAGCCAACAACATCCCAAGACTCGCAAGGATCTCCAGATGTATGTTATCAGAGGCGGCGAATAGCAAGGCATGGGCCAAAACTCCGAGCGAGAACGATGAGAGGGTTTATTTTCAGTCAAATACAGATTTTGGAACTTGGTTTATCCATGACCGACGATCAACTTGGCAGTTTATGGGATAACCATCCTTTCATCGGACACGGCTTTGCAACAACTGGACCATCTCCGCTTTTCCTTCCATAAGCTTTGTAGTGTCCCTCCGACGGTCATCGTGACTTAGTGTTGACAGCATTTGACTCGTCCCGGTTGCGTCGCAAACGGCCTATCGACGTACTTGGAACTGTGTAATCAGAATCACGTAAGTTACTTGCGCGTCGACTGGTACTTACGTTGATGAATTAGGGCTATTAGCCGAGGTCACGAGGGGATTCAGAACCAACTCTCAACAGACGAAAAAGGTATAGAACACTTTTAGGGATCGCTTAGGTGCTCATCGGCCAATGAGAGGGCTCGCTTAGTTACGAAAGAGTTGTCGAACCGCTGTAGTCATCTGTGCTGCTGGGGCGGCCCCGGCCTATATCCGATTCATGGACGACATAAAAGCAACTTTGTCTTTCCGCAGACCAGATTTCGTCCCCTGATTCCCCTGATTCAACTAAAATACAAATACAATGTCAGGTTCACTGTCTTGCTCTGAGTCGGGACCCAAGTTCCGCGTTGCCATCTGGTGCGTAGCTACGTGCGTGTTCGAGCCCGTCACTCAATCACCCCGCAGCGGCGCTGGTATCGGCGGTCTGGTGCTCGCTATTACAATCGGAAAATATGACCCTTCTATACCTATCGACCTTTATGAAGCACACGATTCTATCGACGCTGCTGGTGTAGGAATCACTGTATGGAGGCAGACGCACGAAGTTATGATTGAGCTTGGGCTGCTCGATGAGTTCAAACAAATCTTTACGAACGTTTCTGGGAGCAATCACGGCGAGTAATAATTCTCGATGGTGTCGGTTTCGGTCTGACTGCTACATCAGGCCCCCGTGTGAGGCGGTCAGACATACGCCAGGGCGGATACCCCTGGTTCCAGACCGTCAGTCTCCGTACGTTGATTTGTTTTCAATTGTCGGGACCCGTTCTCAGGCAAGCGGCCAAAGATGGCCCCTCCTCCATGCATCGTCAGCAGATGGTAGCTATCCTTGAAAGGCACCTCCCAGCCTCATGCGCGGTACATTCGGGGAAGCGGCTCATCAATTATACGGATCCAGAACAACAAGATGTGCACTCGACGCCACCTATTAGACTTGAGTTCGAGGATGGAACTACTGCGACCGCAGATGTACTCATTGGAGCTGACGGAATTCGCTCCGTAGTTCGCAAGACGATGTTCGAAACAGCATCCGAAGACAATAGCGATGACAAGACGGATCTGAAGCAATACATTGATGCAACTTTCACAGGGAAGTCGATATATCGTTTCCTCGTCTCTGCGGAGACGTTGAGAAAGGAAAACCCAGAAAATCTCTCGTTAAAAGAGATGACAGCAGTGAGTAGCCAATTACACGACGGATAACTCTACACCTCACTCCGCTGGGATACAGTATACCGGAAAGGGCAGGGTAGACATGTTTGGTTTTGCCTTGATATCCAAGTTCACTTATTCGCCGTTCGTACTAGTACCTTGCCACCTACCCGATTGCCAAAGGGGCTATCATCAACGTTGCGGCTTTCATCAGCGATCCGAGTTCGACGGGCACGCTCTACGAAGGACACTGGGTATCCGACGCGAGCCGTGACGAGCTAGTTGAACACTTCAACAACTTCGAACCTGACGCAAGGACAGTGATAAAGGTGATTTCTCTTCACACTGGTCAAGCCCCACCCGAACTAAGCAGCACACGATAAAGCTCTGCGAAAAGCCGTCCAAGTGGGCGCTGCACGTCGTGAAACCGCTTCCGTTTTGCGTACGAAAGAGGGTCGCACTCATCGGAGATGCGGTGCGTGTTATGGGTGTTGCAGGGACGGTTCCATTGATGACTGAGGATATCCCAGTGTCATGCCACGTCGCCTCACTTTGGTGCCGGTGCAGGCCAAGCGATCGAAGTGCGTCCCATCTCTAATTTCATCATCTATCCATTGTCACTCAAACACGTCTAGGATGCATTTGTCCTTGGCCGGCTCATCGCACATCCTCTTACCACGCCCTATCGCATCCAAGATGCCCTCCGCATTTATGAAGAGATCCGCCTCCCATTAGCTCGTTCTGTAGCGAGCCTTTCTTTATCGACCGGATGGATGTATCCATTCATGGCACCAGGGTACTACGATGGGACGAGAAAGGAGGACGATCTGGATGAGGGGGGAATCAGTGCGTATGAGAGGGAGGGCATGGAGACCCTCAAGCAGGAGATTCTCAGACGATGGGATTGGATAAGTGAGTCGGGCGGAGCTCTCCAGACATGGAAAGACGCAGAATCGAAATTGCGAGCGTTGGCCGATTAGGACACTTCAAACATACTTGTGCTCCTGGTCATTCCTTTTCATGCCTCGAATTGTTGTGTTGTAGATGAGTGCCATCATTTATCGAGGTAGCTCTAGGGTAGCCCATCAACGAGACTCATAATGACTACTGATTGGTGTGGTGCCGCAGGTTGTGCTTGGTGCATTGACACAGTTTATGAGCAGTGTACGGGCGCCATGCATCGCTCCGTCCCTCCTAGTCCTGTTCAAATAGGTAGAAATTTGTTCTTTAGGACACTCTGGATGCCTCAGTGCTTGTATGTCATGAATTCTGTACTATGAATGGTCGTTACCTCTTTCTCTTCGTCGCTTGGCCGTGCCATTCCAGTTTCAAATACAAACACTGGTGTGCTAAAGCAAGTAGTACATACAAACATGGACGACAAAGACATCCGAGTCAAACCAACGTACTCCATGCACCCGTCGCGCCAAGATTACAGTAATGACGGTAGATCTACTACACCGATGCCGACTCACGATGAGCCTGAACCTATTACGTCCGCGAGCTGCGTCGTCGGAATTGCAGCCGCGTATGCCCGACGCTGAAGACGTGTCCGTGTGTGTTGCTCGTATGCATATCCGAACCCGATCAGCTCGTATTCGCTCCACGCCGTGCCTAAGAAGGAGAGACCAATGGGTACACCAGGTGCGGGGTACACGGTGTTGGGGCCTACACTTCTGATGGTGACGTTGTCAGGGTAGAACCCGAGAGGAACTGTCAAGTAGCGCGTGAGGGGATGAAGACGGCGATCGAGGGTGGAGGATGGGAATGGAGAGCTTACCAGTGACAATGGGGTAGCCAGCGATGGCTGGGCGTCAAACGGGTGATAAGCATGATGGAGACGAAGAGGGCGCGACGATGGGGCTTACCGGCTGGCACCGTGGTGTATCCTGGTGCGGGCAGGACGAGGGCATCCAATGAATAAGCTTTTAGCGCCGCATCGATGCCGCGCGTTGCGCCGAGTTCCTTGTCAAACGCGAGCGATTGGTAGTAGGATGCGTTGAATCCGGTTGTGGCCTCGGAGGCGATCAGGCTGTGGGCATAGGTCAGACGTGGTCAAGGCTGAGCTCGGATGGGGTTGAAAGTGTGTCACATAGACAGGGCACTTACATCGACTGGTCCGTGTAGCCAGTGGGTTCTTCCAAAGTCGGATTGGCGTCGTCAAACGTGATGACATCAGCCAATGATGCGACCCCTGAAGGATTGGCGATCAGGCTGTTGAACCACGCGTCGAGTTGGACCTATACAGTCAGTTGTATCGACCGAAATAACCATGCAATCCGTATCCATCACGACAGACCTTGAAGTCCGTTGTCAAAACTACCGTCTGGTTGTTTGAGTTGTAAATCTCGTATGCGGAAGGAAGATCGGCAGGGTCTACGATCGTCGCACCGAGCTCTTTGAGGGTCTCGAGGGCCTGCTCAAATACGACGTTAACGTATGGGTTGTTCCCAGTCATCGAATCGTTCAAGAATACGGCACGAGGCACTCCGATGCGCTTTCCGATTAGAGACGAGTTGCAGAGTGCCATGGTGTAGTCGGGAACAGGGGTAGGTTGAGCAAGGGTGAAGTTGTCATTCGGGTCGGGGCCAGCGATGATGGAAAGGACAATGGCCGCATCGGTCACGGAGCGAGTGAGAGGGCCGACAGTGTCTTGATGCTCAGAGACGGGTACAACTGTAAACAGGGTCAAGGCAAGTGGCCCTGAAGAGCTGGACACTCACCTCCTGCACGCGAGGTAAGGCCAACAGTCGGTTTGATACCAACAACGTTGTTTTGGCTGGCAGGGCATGTGATACTTCCGTCAGTCTCCGTCCTACGATCACATAAGATGGTCGCTAGAAAGAGATGGGACAAAAACGTACCCAAGCGCTACAGCCGTTAATCCAATCGAAGAAGAGACTGCTGAACCGGAGGAGGATCCACAAGGGTCAGCGTTGGGATAGTAGGCATTCGTGCATTGCCCGCCACGGCCTGACCATCCTGATGCAAGAAACCCTCTAAAATACGCCCACTCAGATAGGTTGGCTTTTCCTGTTGGCTCGCGCACTTCAGATCGGGCGAACCATGTCTAGTGGCAAAGTGGACTCACCGAGGATGATGGCACCGGCTTGACGCAATCTTTTGACAACACCAGCATCCTCGGGAACGATTGATTTCAAGAGGGTATAACTTCCAGCAGTTGTATTCATGCCTGGCATACCCTCGAGAGCAACAGTTCCGATGTTGTCTTTGACAAGAACTGGAATCCCATGGAGCGTACTCCGGGGCCCGTATAGGAGGCGCTCATAGTCCAGCGCAGCAGCCTCGTCAAGCGCAGACGGGTTTGTCTCAATCACCGCACGTAAGGCAGGTCCTTGAAGATTTACTTCGTCGATTCGAGCAAAATACGCCTGTTTTGGTTCATCAATAACCCAATCAGCTTCCAGTGCCAGCACGACGCAATCATAGCCTATATCCGTAGGAGAAAACGCGTGAACGAACGGACCTTGATGAGATCTACGCTGTTAAACTGGCCGGAAGTCAACCCAGCTTGAAGTTCCGTCAACGACGCCTCATATAAATCTGGAAGAGGTGTCATTATTGCGGCTGAGACGAAGAACGAATGAGTCAAGAGGAAGCCAGCACATATCCAAGTGACGAAATGCATGAGCGAGGTCATGTTGAGCTGGTCAAGCGGGACGTCGTGGGAGCTGGCATGTCAGTCCTTAAGTTTCCTTCAAGTACTGGTTCGGGGATACGCTTTCCCAAGCTATTAATTGGAGTTAGCGGGGCATTTGCATGGCCGGAGAAGCGGCAGAGGCAGTGGCCTCTTTGACTCGTTTGATTGTCCTACATAGAGTGTTACACTCCAATAAAGGACAGAGATTGACTTATGTAAGGAAAAAAAAGGTACGATCACTGGCACGGCCCGACTCGGTCGTCTTGCCGATCTCGTACCTTTCTCCTTGTTGTCTTTCGTTACTAGGTGATCGACCATTTCGCTTTTGTTCTCATAACAGATACATTTCAGAAATTGGATTTGTGGAATGGATGGTATATGGCCGTGAGCGAGTGCTCGTGCACTGGGGAGGCGACCATTTGTGTAGGGACTCGGACCCGACGCTTCAGGGGGTCGGGAAGTGGTCGAGACTGGTTCTGACCACTCAGTTGACACAGGACTAAGAGCTGGTCCTGGGACTTGAGGACCACGACACATTGCTCTCACTTGTAGTCTGAACATGATATGTGGTTGTACCTTACCACGATTGCACCCGAACTGGTAAGTGTCTGCGCGGTGCTGTCAACCCCCTGTAGAATCTGTCATACGGTTGTCATGTTTTACAACGGACTATATATATGTTGCTATGTATATGACATGGTTGTCTCAATGTGTTTCATTTCTATTGTATTTAAGGTACTCGAGGGGCACAACATCTTGTAGAACACTCAGTGGCTATCGTACCATTCCAAAGTGACTCCCTCTCAAACGGAAGGGAAGTCTACGTCTAAATGTTCCAATGAACCTCTCTTTCTCTCGTCGCTTGGCTTGCATTTGTCTGTGCCATTAGACTTTCAAATACAAACACTGGTGTACTAGAGCAAGTACAAATATGCACAACGAAAACATCAAATCAACGTATCCCATTCAAAGATCAATGACGATAGATCTATTACACCGACGCCTCGACTCACGACGAGCCCGAACCTATCACGTCGGCGAGCTGCGTCGTCGGGATCGCAGCTGCGTATGCCCGACGCTGAAGACGCGTCTGTGTGCATTGCTCGTATGCATATCCGAACCCGATCAGCTCATATTCGCTCCACGGCGTGCCAAAGAAAGAGAGACCGATAGGTACACCAGGTGCGGGGTATACGGTGTTGGGACCTGCGCTTGCGATGGTGACGTTGTCAGGGTAGAACCCGAGGGGGACTGTCAAGCAGCGCGTCAGGGGGTGAAGATGAAGATTAGGGGTGAAGGACGGGAATAGGGAGCTTACCAGTGACGATGGGGTACCCGGCGATGGCTGGGCCAAATGGGTATAAGCATGATGGAGAGGAAGAGCGACGATGGGGCTTACCGGCTGGCACGGTGGTGAATCCTGGGGCAGGCAGGACGAGGGCATCCAGTGAATAAGCCTTCAGCGCTGCATCGATGCCGCGCGTTGCGCCCAGTTCCACGTCAAACGCGAGCGATTCATAGTAGGATGCGTTGAATCCGGTTGTGGCCTCGGAGGCAATCAGGCTGTGGGCATAGGTCAGACGTGGTCAAGGCTGAGCTCGGATGGGGTTGAAAGTGTGTCGCATAGACAGGGCACTTACATCGACTGGTCCGTGTAGCCAGTGGGTTCTTCCAAAGTCGGATTGGCATCGTCAAACGTGATGACATCAGCCAATGATGCGACCCCTGAAGGGTTGGCGATCAGGCTGTTGAACCACGCGTCGAGTTGGACCTATACAGTCAGTTGTATCGACCGAAATAACCATGCAATCCGTATCCATCACGACAAACCTTGAAGTCCGTATTCAACACCACCGTCTCGTTGTTTGAGTTGTAAATCTCGTATGCGGAAGGAAGATCTGCAGGGTCTACGATCGTCGCACCGAGCTCTTTGAGGGTCTCCAGTGCCTGCTCAAATACGACGTTAACATATGGGTCGTTCCCAGTCACCGAATCGTTCAAGAATACGGCGCGAGGCACTCCGATGCGCTTTCCGACTAGAGATGAGTTGCTGAGCGCCATGGTGTAGTCGGGAACAGGGGTAGGTTGAGCAAGAGTGAAGTTGTCATTCGGGTCGGGGCCCGCGATGATGGAAAGGACAATGGCCGCATCGGTCATGGAACGAGTGAGAGGGCCGACGGTGTCTTGATGCTCAGAAATGGGTATAACTATAAAGAGTGTCAAGGCAAATGACCCTGAAGAGCTACACACTTACCTCCTGCACGCGAGGTTAGGCCAACAGTCGGTTTAATGCCAACGATGTTGTTTTGGTTGGCGGGGCATGTGATACTTCCGTCAGTCTCCGTCCTGTGATCACATGAGATGGTCGCTGGAAAGAGAATAGATCAAAACGTACCCAAGCGCTACAGCCGTTAATCCGATCGAAGAAGAGACGGCCGAACCGGAGGAAGATCCACAAGGGTCAGCGTTGGGATAGTAGGCATTCGTGCATTGCCCGCCACGTCCTGTCCATCCTGATGCAATGTTTCCTCTAAAATGAGCCCACTCGGATAGATTTGCCTTTCCTGTTAGCTCGGGCACTTCAGATCGAGCGAATCTTATCTGGTGACAAAATGAGCTTACCGAGGATTATGGCACCAGCTTGACGCAATCTTTTGACAACGCCAGCATCCTCGGGAATGGTTGATTTCAAGAGGGTATAACTTCCAGCGGTTGTATTCATCCCTGCGATCCAGGAGGAATCAGAGTCGATCAATCAGCGTTTCGAAAAGGGTGATACCCTCGAAAGCAACAGTTCCGATGTTGTCTTTGACAAGAACCGGAATCCCATGGAGCGCACTCCGGGGTCCGTAGAGGAGGCGCTCATAGTCCAGCGAAGCAGCCTCATCAAGCGCCGACGGGTTTGTCTCAATCACCGCACGCAAGGCAGGTCCCTGAAGATTCACTTCGTCGATTCGGGCAAAATACGCCTGTTTTGGTTCATCAATAACCCAATCAGCCTCCAGCACCAGTACGACGCAGTGATTGGCTATATCCGTAAGGATAAACGCGGGAGCAGACGAACCTTGATGAGATCTACGCTGTTAAACTGGCCAGAGGTTAATCCGGCTTGAAGTTCCGTCAACGACGCCTCATATAAATCTGGCAGGGGTGTCGTTATTGCAGCTGAGACGAAGAACGAGTGAGTCAAGAGGAGGCCAGCACATATCCAAGTGATCAAATGGATGAGCGATGTCATGTTGAGCTGAGCGGGACGCCGTGGGAGCTGGCACCTCAGTCAGAGTTGCCTTCAAGTACTGGTTCGGGGATACGCTTTCCCAAGCTATCAGTAAACGAAAGCATGGCAAGAGGTCAGCGGGTACAACGGCCAAGAAGATAAGTAGTGCGCAAAAATGTATTTTGGGCTCACGCTAGAATTGATAAGGGGTTCAAGGATACACCGAGCTAAAGTTACCCATGACAGAGCGTCAGTAACTTGCACACACCTTAACAGTCTCACAGAAACAAGATTTCAAGTCCACGAGGCGGTATCGGGCAGAAAGAGGGGGAGAGAATCATTCTGCACTTTTAAAGTGGAGATTATGATACCTGGATAAGAGACAGGAGCGACTAGTCAGCGTCACGCTGAGTAGGCACTCATGAAATGATGAAGTGAGCCAGCGAAAACACGGCTGCTGAAACTAGACCCGAGGCCGGGCTGTCGGGACTGGATGGGCGCTGAACGGCGAAGGCTGCCGGGTGAGGCAGTGTCAGACAAAACGAACACTAACAGTGCGGTTTGGTTTGTTCGAACCTGTAAGAGAAATGTGGTAGGCGGGTGCAAAAAAGCGATGTATATCGGACAAACTACGGAGTAGAAACTGACGAACCGAGTACAGTCGACTCTGTAATAAGTTGCTAATAACCCATACCTCATATAACCCATACTCTGTGAAAACACATACATTTTCCGTTTCCCAAGGTTCATTTTCAGTGCTTCCAGCCTCAATCAAAACCCATACTCTCCCATAAGCCATACCC
>JBBPRF010000799.1:0-15077 GCA_038092875.1 Lanmaoa pseudosensibilis | reverse complement strand
AATGCATGCGTGAACGCTATTGGACCGGATGGCTTACCGTACGATCAGGTCGTCTGCTTCCATCCTCGTCCACTCTCTTCGCCAACTCCCAATCGATCAACAGCCCCCTGCTCTCATCCTTCAAAATGATGTTTCTCGCACTTATATCACGATGCAAGATCTTCCCGACTTCGAATGCATGCGAGTGAGCTTCGTCACCATACGTCAGTAATTGCTATTTGTGTATGTTTCAAAATAAATGCACCTTGAAGCGCGTCGAAGACGGCTGTCACAAGCTGCTTCGTGCAATCGAACTTGAAAAGCGCACGTCCTACAATCCCGTGGACGAGTCGGTAGTGTTGAAACAGGGATATCCTCTGCCGCACACATGACCATGGAGCATCCACGAACTCTTGTGTTCTCGTCCTGCCGCCGTCAACGTCACCACCAGCGACATGTTCCGGGATATTGGGGGTTTCATGCTGGTGGAGTATTTCATAAATCTCGTGTTCAGCCATAACTTCTACATCTGATGAGTTGGAGGGGAATCGCCACGTGTCTTTCATGTAGACGATCCCCTCTTCGGACCACGGGCCTTTCTTGGCCACTTCATCTTGACCAGTCTGCGCATCTGCGTCGCGTTTGCTAGGAGAACCGAGTTCGCCGTGTGACCTGGTGCCTCCTGCGACGTCCTCGGCTGGAATCCAGACTACGGGTAAGCTGCGAGTACACCGGCTAACGAGCGACCGATTTTGGGATGACGGCCTGGGCCCGTAGGCGTGACCCATACCGTTCAAGCCGGGCAATTCGTACTGGTACAGCGGAATGTTATCATTCTTGATCTGCAGTTTCTCCCTCACACGCGCGTCGACCTCAGGTGCAAGGTTCGCCAATTGGACAGATTCATCGTGTCCCCGCTCCTTGGCAGGGAGGTGGTCAAATCGCCACAAAAATTCGGCCAACAACCTGGGGTTCGTGCGGTAGTTGAACGCAGCAGTCACGACCGTACCGGCAGGGTCTCATCGCAGGAATCGGGCGTGATCCCATTCGACGACAATGGAAAACGAGAAGTGGCGGAATTGAAGGCTGTGCAGAGCGCCGGCATAATGTGCCAGTTGGCCACGGGCCTTATTTCCTTCCACAGTGGCCGGTGTGAACGATCCGTTCTCGATCGCTAAACGATGTGATTCCTCAGTGGTATCGGCGGGATCCTGGAATGCTACGCCATCGGTTCTTGTTTTGAACTCCATCCAAAAATCCATCCGTAAGAAGTCCGCCCTGTTTGGGGGTGCCACACCATCGGCGCGATTGTAGATCGAGACGTCCGTCTTGAGCTTCAGCTGATTCACCTTGTCTTCCCTGTTGCTTGTGTTTACAGCCTGAAGACGAGGCATCCATCCTTGGATCGCAGTGATCTGGAAGACGGTCGTTGTCAAGACATTTCTGTTTACGAGAAGAGAACTTACGAAGGGATCATAGCGTGTGCTTTCAGCCCCTTCGCTGGGCACATTCTCGAATGGATTTCCGGGAAGGTCCGGTAGCGGCGTATCGTCGGCGGGATGGAGGAACTCGTCGACGGGCATCGCACCCAACCAACGACCATTTATCTCCTTGCCGAGGTGGCTTCGAACTTTTTCGAAAATTTTGACAACGGACGTGAAAGTCAAGTCTGGGCCGTACTTCTTCTTAGCCAGGGTGGATTCACTGGCGGCTTCACGCTGGGTGATATGTGACGCGTTGACTGTGGCAGTGAATTCAGGTTGAGCAGGGGTCTCGTCCTGGTGAGTATGAGACATGTTAAAGAATTCACGAGTGAAGAGAGATTGAACGAACGGAGAGGTTCGAGGATTAGACAGAAGGAAGCCTGGGTATTTATCCTTTAATATTGCGGAGCAAGCTGTAGAGTTGACATGTCAGTTTCACGAGGATTGCCATTGTTGCACCGACCTAGGTGACGTGGCCTTTTCCTTCAGATGAGGCGCGGAGTGATGATTGCATCGGGTACAGGTACTTACGCGAGTTCCACCAAACACGCGTCTTGGTCAGGTGACACGCACCTTCCTTTTTCGTAGATTTAGCCCCTGTAGCAAGTGCTTTCCTGGCAGTAACACTTACTACTGATACAACTATCAGCTAGGGCTTTCATAGTGCGAGGTCAGCCCTATCCTGTATCTGTATTTCTATCCGATGCAGTGACCGTCAGGTCGAGTCTACCCTAGTCACAGCTTACAAGTTACACCCCTCCTCCAGCGAGCGCCACAGGCCTCGTTCACTCTCGTCCGTGCTCCCCATTTTGTGGTTCCCAGTTTCCTCCGTTATTGACTCAGGCTGTCCCAAGACCTCGGAGATTGCGGGACAGTTCCGCCATACAGCTCTGATGCTTTTCCACCACCGATGAGACAGTGACCCGGAAAGAAAAAAAAAGTCATGTATTATCTATTAGTCGATGGTTTGCTCAGGTTCACTAATTCATGTAAATGTTACATTCTCCCCCATTCACATACAAGCATCCAATTTTCCATTGCTCTCATACACGAATATCGTACAGGTGCTTCAAGAAGAACTCGATGGTCGCCTTAAACGCGGCTTCCTTTCCAGCCTTGACCTCGGGTTTCGACAGGTCTCCACGAACAGCGAAACCGTGCTCACAGCCTGCAAAGTACTCCCTCCGGTATAGTTCCGAGGTCCTTTTGCCTCCACCGAGGATGACATCTGCTTGAGCCTGGGCCTCGAGAGGGAACATCTGGTCTGTCTCGCAAGAGTTGATCAGGAGGGGGACGCCCGACTCCTTGTACCTCTGTCAAGATCGGCATGATGAGAATCACGGTGCATGGATTATGCTCATAACGGAACAACTCACAAGGAGGTCCGCGGGAACTTTGAGGAGAGAGGGGTGTGCGACGGCAGCGACTTTGATGACCTTGTCGAATGCGAGATCAAAGGTGTAGCGACCTGGTGCAGCGTCATGTCCCTCAGCACCGTGCTCATTCGTCCCTCGATCAGTCTTGCCAACTCACCACCGAAGCAGTAACCTGTGGCAGCAAACTGTGTCACGCCTTGCTCCTTGAGGCCAGTGATGACTTTGTCGAGCGATGGACGGGTGACGTCTTGGCCGTGTTTTGCGAGCCATTTGAACAAGTCAAAGGTACCACTCTGTCCACGATGGTAGAGACGGTGTGGTAAATCGCTCGCAGATGAATGTGCGTGCGAGGATGGAACTCACGTTGAAAATATCGGGTGGAAGAGCGTCGCCGTTTAAGTAGTCGACAGCGTAGACCTGTTTGGAAGGGTTGAAAGGATGACCACTTCTACGAGTGGATGTCGTCTACCTTGAACCCGTTTCTGGCAAGGTCGTCTGCGAGCAACTACGATTCACCGCATTCAACGTCTTGGAACTATGTCGATATGAAGGGTCACGACACACCTGAGCGTTGATGAGCTCGATACCGAAGACGTCTGGCAAGAAAAGGACGGCCTTGTCCTTGGGGTAATCGGCGGTCGGCGTTGCGACGTAGGTCTTGACGCCGTTGATGACTTCGACTTTGCCTGTGACAAAAAAGCCGTGAGATCGAGTGTGATAGGTATGCTTTCTTATGACACACCCTCGGGGGTACCCTCGTGACGAACGCCTGGCAGCGTACGATCAGATCACAGCGATCAATGACCCGTTGCTTGACAAGCAGAAATAATGAACCATACCTGAGATACAATGGCGGCAGAGAGACATGTTGATGGGGTGGTATGTGCTGCGTCCGATATCTGACACTAGGATCTTCGGTCTTTATATACCTCTGTGCAGAAGACCTTTTTTAGATACCGGGTCGAACCGGCTGAACGCTGAGTAACTCTGTAATGTCATCCACCGAATTCGATGCTCGTCGGTGCCCAAGCGCTCACACGCCATAACAGCGACTCGTCGAGTCGTGTCACGTCTTGGATAGTCAGCGTGCTACAACTGATTGACCCGTATTACGAGATGGTTTTCTGCATGGGCGCAGCGTAGCAGAAATCAATAAGATGAGTACTTTTTACTAGTGGGATAGTAGGCCAATTGGATCCATGTGAACGTCGCCGTCGCCGTCTTACTAATGGTGAGTAACCCGAGGCCCTTGCGGATCAGGCCGGTTGTACCAGTGTACCGCACGCGTCATCAGATTGCATTGAGTGCTGATAGCACTTATGTCTGATGTCCGATCAAAGAGGGAATGGGTCGATTTGACTTGAGACTTGCGCATTTCAAAATCCATTGGCAGATGTTACTGCGCGTGCCTCGGACACCCTACTGTATCTGGAACTGCGGGATGAAGATGACAAATGGCGCAAGAAAACGTAAAGATCTATCGCTGAACTTCCCGACTGTGACTAGAACAGTCGTATGCACTGGCAGTCGCGAAGTTGTTTGATGATATTGAATTCTAAAGGTGCTGACTAACACGTCTACTTATTAACGTCACTTCCATTACGACCTCAGACTGGTCCACTCAAATACAATTATTCTAACACCTCCTTATCCCCCCAGGGACTGGGGTTTATGGTCGTCTGGATAGCAATGCGATGCGGCCGTTGTTCAGGGATGGCTTTCGGGAACGTTATGGTCAAGACTCCATCCTCCATTTTGGCCTCGACCTACCAACCCCTATCAGCATCAGCATACACGGTGCCTTTTTGCGCATAAAACACACACAAAGTTCAAATACACACCTTGGGCCCGACGGGAAGTTGCAACGTACGAGAGAACTTGCCAAGGTGCCGTTCACGCACCACATACCTCTCGTCTCGGGCGTGAGCCGCCTCGGTACTGGGACGCGCGGTCTTATCTCTTCTGCTGCATGTCGATCATCACATCCTCAGATGTGAGACCAGGCAGCTCCCAAGGTCGCGGTGACGACGTTGCCCTCCTTGACCTTGAATAAGTCCATCCTGTGGTACAAATGTCTCCGTTTTCGGAGCAGGAGCAAGACACTGTTGGAAAATGTTGCATCACCTTCAACACCGACTACTGAAGCCCCCCTCGCGGATGAGACCACAACGTCAGCATACATGCTTTCGACTAGTGATCCTGGGACCTATTCCAATTCCTTTAGGAGCTGGTACCGGCCTCTTCGGAACACGCAACCAAGCAAACTATATCTATATCTGCTTATTCCCTCTATCAAGCGACGTCTCAAAAGGAGCGGTGCAAGACTACAAAACCCTTATCAGTGTATTCAGCGGGGACGTCACCTGTGTCGCTGATGGTTAGACTTTACGAGCGTCGTGACTAGTATCGGAAAGGACCAATGACACAACGCGGTTATCAGTATTTGAGATTGGTCTAAATGTTGGACAAAACTGAATATGGAGTGCTCAAGGCCTGCTCTAGAGCAATCTGGAGTGGCCTGGATTCCGTTTTGTCCAGCGCTTAAGCTAGCCTCCAATCTCGCTAACCGCGCTGTGTGAGGTCCAAGTGGTTTTGTCTATATTTGTCAAGCTGCATTTGGTACCCACACAAAAACTGCAAAATTATTATAATCCAAAACGAGCCGATATGCACCCGTATACGACGTGCTTTGGCTTATCCAACTGTCCCATTGGCCGACGGATTGGCTTTTCGGGGCCAATTATAAACTGGCACCTCGCCTGAGGGTAGATATTTCGGGTGATATTCGTTTGCTGATGGTCCTAGCCCTGTCTACCCCCAGCATGCCTAAAGAGGTCCGACAGTTCGACAGAGCGGGTGCTCATAAACCGTACCCTCTTCTTTGCCCCCTCTTCCGCTATCAGCTCCTGCCACAATGAATCCAGAGTTCTCGGATGCACTGATGGACGAGGCAGAAGCGGCAATCAAATTAGAACAGAGTTATCAAGTATCCAAGGATGAACGAACTATGGATATGGTGGGTGCGTTCCGTCCTCCCTCCACAAAATGTAGTGATTACAATATTTATGTGCATCGAACTTGCAGGAAATAAAGTATTGGCTGTCTCCGACAGTGAGCCGGTTTCGATAATGCAAACCGCCATGCCAGTGGGTTCTGCCGAGTTCTCGATCATCAAGGACCGCGTAAGCAACTTTGTTGAAAACAGCAAGATACTTCTGAGGGTGCTCGACGAAGTTGGAAAGGCACATCCTTTTATTCAAGGTCAGTTTCGAGTCCCTCATTTCGTTGACGAGGTATCCTCATACCCTTGGACATACTTCATAGCCGCACTAATAATCTTCAAAGCCGGAATTCAACTAGAAATCACTCGTCGGCAGAATGATGAGAAGGTGCTAGCGTTGAACACGACGATGTGCGACATGATGTCTGCCCTGAGGCTGTAAGCTGTCTACTTTGGCCATCTCTCTATCCAACTGACAAAAGCAATGAATACAACTATCAGACTCAAGAAAATCACAACTTCTGAGGAACTCGTGGTTGATGAGCTTACTATCGAGCAGCGGCTCAGTACGCGAATGAGCCTGATTATTACCTCCATAAAAAGCTGTGCGAAATTGTGTGATAGCTATCAGAGACGCCATGTCGCCCGTACGTACCCCCAGTCCTTACACTATACTCTCCGACTAAACTGTGCGCCGTCCTTACTAGTCAAATTCTTGACCAGTGTGAAGTGGCAACAAAAGTTTACTGACGTGGCGCAGGAATTTGCGGACCACGAAAACGCTATTCGATTTGATCTGCAAATGTACAGCAGCATCGAGATTGCCAATGCAAAGGAAACATTCTCGACGCTGAACAAGAACGTGACCAGCATGATGGAGATGGTCTTTAATCGCATGCAGTCCCCCGAGGAGCGCGAGCTTGCCAACTTCGTAAAGAGCAAAGGCGGCGTAGCTACTTCGCCCGACGATAAACTATTACAAGAGGTCATAAAGAATTTTCAGCAGCAGCAGAAGGAAGACAAGGACAAGAAGCCAACTAAAGGAATCCCAGAGTCGGATTTTCCCGTCGATCTCACCAGCTTCAAGAAGGAGCTGATCAAAGAGATTGACGACATTTTGGTGGCAAACGACAAGGTCTTCGAGCGAGCCTTTGGGGCAATCGAGATCAGTCTCAAGGAAGTCAAAGGGACAATGGTTCACGAGACAGATCGGGCCATTGAGACGATCCTGGCCGGGGTGAGCCCGCAGGAGCGTATCGTGGACAGCGTAAGTATGAGCGCCCAACGAAATCCACGGGTACGCTGACAAAGAAATATGCCGCAGGATCTCTATCATGTCTGGCAAGAGATGGTAAGCACACAAGCGTGCTACATTGTTGATATTCGCAGTCTCATGCGTCTATCTAGGGCTGGAGAGGCAGCGTAAAGGTAACACATCTCGTCATGGCAGTCGACGATCATTTCTCCGCAAAATCGAATGTCGCAATCAATGAGATCCATGTGATTGCCAACGAAGCTAACCCAAGGTCACCAACGGAGAATCTCAGAGATATTGCGTCCATAACTCAGCACGCGATCCCTGCCACACCGGCTGAAGATTTGTGGTCCCTGCGGTATATCACCGTCCATCGTGCACAGTCTTTGATAGAAGCGCTTGGTGACGACGGGTCTTCATTTATCACCGTGAGCAAATTGAACGCATTCACTGCTTCTCGCCCAAAAGGTTGGAGGTGTGTCCCACACGCAATGATGTCTGGGACAAGGGCTGATTGGCTTTATTAGTCTACCGCGGTGGATTGCGTACTGGACCATTGGCTTTGAAATGACTACTCAGTGGTACTACCGTCGCATACGCCGGCTCTTTCCCCTCCTCTCTGGCTCATCCAAGGATGTCCTACCGGCTAATCGAAAGGTTGTCAGCCAGTTCATGGATTCTTGGTCTATCCACGCTACCGAAAAACTCCTTGCTGGTTGTCGGAATGTCAGTTATTGGGACGGTACGGACTGGGCCCATGATAGCATTTTCCTCAAGTTTAAGCCCTGGGTGTTGGAGAACGAGAGGAGGATGAACACGTTTCTACGCAGATTGGTCTACAACATCGACCAGGATAACACTTTGAACATTGTAACTGGGGGCAGCCGGCCAGAAACAGTGAGTGTCATCGCGCCGGGGACTGCGTATCTGTGGCCTGTCACTGACGTGCCTTTTTTTTAGTATGTAATGCCTCTCCTCTATCTATTGATGGAGAGGAGTCACTCAGTGATGAAACGAGCACACGATGTGGTTCTGCACCCTGAAGAGTTAAATGTTCTTCATTACTCCATGTACTCCGTACATACTGCTATTTCTGACCGTGTGGAAAAGCTCCAAGGTAAAGATTCTTATCTTCTTTGCTGTGTCTTGTCGATGACCTGCAATGGTTGGTTGTGATTACAGCAATCTATAAGCTCCATAATGTCGAGAAGGAGCAGAAATTGCAGACAATCTTCTTCGGCTTGGTACATTCCTCCCATTCATCCGATGCTCGACTGTAGTTGACAGTAGTTCCCCGTCTTTAGTACGCTTATACCTTTGAGCTACCGGAAAAGGGAGAGTTCTGGATGCAGGATCCCGATCAATATGACGCGATACCTGACGAATCACTGAGCGACTTGGATATCCCAGAGCCAGACCTCTTCTATGGATCGCAAATTGAGGAGCTGGACTTGGACGCCAGTTCAACAAAGAACTCAGATCCGGTGTCACCGGACAGTGGTACTGACCAAGAAGAACCGGTGCCTGTGACACCGGCAAGCCAGTCACTCGTTGGAGCTTGGAGCGGCACCTACAGGTATATGCTACCTGACTATTCTCCATCTAGCTCCACCGGTGATGGCCCAGTCAGCTTTTCCATAACCCAGCACACATCTGACGAGCGATTCCATTGCTCGGGTGTCGACACTTGGGGTCCTTTCACAGTCAATGGGCGCGTCAATGGCGAACACATAACCTTCCTGAAGGAGTACGAAGAGCTTCAGCACGGAGAGAAAGTTTCATGGCAGTACCAAGGGCAGTTGAATGAGGAGCGCGATATGATCTCTGGGAATTGGGGTCCACCTCCGTCTGACGATGGTGAATCTCCTCTTTCGGGAGGAGATAGCGGTGACGCGCAAACAGAGCCAGGAGAGCAGGAAGATGCAGTAAAGGAGCGGCAGGATGGCGAGAAAGCAGACGATACACCACCTACCACCAACATTGAACCGGCTACTCGGAAAGAAGAAGCAGACGAAGAAGACATAACGAGAGAAGATTGTGTTTCAGAGACAGGATCTTCTCTGGCCAACGTCCCCATAGACGCGATGGAAACGTGGACGCCTCATGGCACCTTTGTCTTATACCGCCGATCTGTCGACTACACTCTCTATCGTCCCTCCGACAAAGAGTTCCAGGAGAATAAACCACGCGCGCTTTGGAGGTTTGTGCGGAATGCAGTCAAGTACCAGTTCCGGACGCAGCATCTTACTTGGGAAGGTGTCCAGGAGAGGCGGGACAAGCGGCAAATGCACTGGGAGCTTTGGCGAAAAAAGTCAGAATATGAAACATTTGCAAATCCAACCGATGAATCCAAATGGGCAGAGCTGATCTCCTCTGTGCATCCGGACGACCTTCACCTATGGAACAATATTGCCCGATTCAAGAATCGTCGAGAGCCATTTCACTGGTGAGTCAGATAGACGCGATTCCGCTTGAAGAAGCTAACATCCACACTTCTTCAGGACGTATTGCGACCATTGTCAGATGCCAGAGCTACAATCCCGAATCGTGTGTATCGAATGCTCGGAGGGCGAGTCCTACGACACTATTGACCTATGCCCAAACTGTCAAACCGAGAGTGTTTACCGCAAGAGAGACAACAAGGACCATAAACCGTCCCACCCAATGATCCAGCTTCGGTGGGTCGCATCACAGCTTGAGATCAACCCAGTCATGTCGCATGCGAAGTCCCGTTTGATGGCCCTCTCCGACGAAGATGTCAAGCATTGCACGTACTGCAATAAGCAACTCCCAGAGAGACTATATTGGTACTGTACCCAATGTGAAGGTGCGCCCGAGTTCAGTTGGCGGACATGTTTTGCTCATGTGGGTCCTGAGCAGACGATATGTTTGTGTGCATCGAGTGCAACGATCGTTTCGAAAAAGAGAAGCCGTGGCTCCTAGAGCGGAAGGCAGCCCCAGAACAATCCCATCACTGGCTGCATACGATGGTGCTCAAACCACAAGCAGTGAGGGAGAGCGAGCCTGGCCTCTCCACCGATGAGCGACTCGCCAAAATGGAGGCCGGGCTTGACTTTGTCACTATGCGCTTGCACAAGTTGGAAGAACTACTCGAACGAGTGATTAGCGTCGTTACGCAGGCTACGTAGTATATAGGTGCCGTTTGATCTACAGGCAATCATGAAGGTGTATGTTACATTAACGCATTGTAGTGTGGCCGGAACTGCAAGAGGATTTTCGTGCTACGTGGTGTCGGAACATCTACTATGACCGATTTCTCTGCCAACCCTGACCAGAAATGGACAATCCGTCATGTTCATGATTGATGGCAGTACTGACACCATCTACATAGCCCGCCGCTCCTTACAGGCCGACAGAACCAGCTTTTCCACTTTGCGTGATGGAAGACAACTCATTACCGTATGTACATGTATTCGCCACAACTGCCTGACATGGTTCATCTACTGTAATCTGGATTACACCCTCAGCTTCTCGCAACGCCACATAACCACGGTCCCTTGATTCGTTTCTGCAAGGCTCTTCCTCGGAGGAAAAAAAAAGACAATACCAATCTAGATTCCCCGACGTGGATCTGCTTCCAGAAACCACTCGAAAAGCTCTGCACCAGTCGAGGTTCTACACATACGACCGACTGTTTCCATGTACCGCCCAGATCCAAAAATTGTACCCCCCAGGTTAAACCAGCGTAATCGCTCCCGTCCGCGACCCCAGCGCAATCCGCCCCGTAAATTCCGAGACCGCACATCTCGTCACGTCACCTTGACAACAATCAACAAAAAAAACACGCATAGTCGTCAATATAATTTTCAAAACGTATGAACGACATCCCCAAGCACCCAAAACACAGACGCAAACACACCACTCACCATCGGAATCCTGCGACGACACGACCGACACGATCTGTTCATCAAAGCGCAGTGAGCGTTCGACTGGCCCGTTCGAGTCAAATGGGGACTGAGACGGGTGGGTAGTGAACGCGACGACGGAGTGACCGCCGCTCAAGTTGGGTTTGACCCATACGCCCCGGAATCCGTTTGTTCCCAAGGCCCGTGCGGATATCCGCCCATCTATGCGTACCCTGCCAAAGCTGAGTAGTCTGACCGATAACTGGGGCTCGGGTGTCGTCCGCACGTGGACTACAAAGTGGAACGTCCCATCAAACGTCGCTTCGGTGAGCACGCAGATGGAGTAGATCTCGCCGGATGGATAACGGCTGGAGCGTACGCGGGAGAGGGACATTCCATCGGAGAAACACATCACGTCGATTGTATACTCGAGAGTGGGCAAGGGTCGTTCGGTCGCGAATTCCGGCTTCAAGAATTGGAGGGGAATGGGGTACGCATTGATGGACAGCCTCCTGAAACACAAAAGATAGGGTCCACAGACGCGTACGGCGTAAATGTAATTCGTGGATATCTGGGATCCGACATATAGTATGACACCACGGTTCAGAACGAGGGCATGATGCTCACCGTTTCGTCCGTTTCTTCACGTAGGGAGATTCTCGCTCGGATGTCCGTACGCCAGTCCAGCACCTCGATCATGGTGTTAGAGAGCTTCAACAGAACAAGACACGAATCCACATCGATGCCGAGGATTTTGTTGGAGCGCGTGTCGAAATACCTTGGACCGCAATCGAAGGATAACTTGGGTTCATCCGTGTCTGATGCGCTCGTGGGCAAGGAGAGGGTAAAAATGTGTGCTCTAGAGGATTGAGGCTACGCGTCAGGCATCGATCCACACATATCGCAACGATAAAACGTACCTTGCGTCTGTGGAAGCGACGACATAGAGGGTAGAATGATCGATGGACATACTATAGGTGACAAAGTGCCAGTCGACAAGTGTCAGACGCGCACAAGGGAAAGATGGCGCCTCCGCAGAGGTGGCGAGTTTCGAGATGTCCCATATGTAAACCACCGTCGTATCGTCCACGGAGAGAATGTAGCGCTCTGATAGAAAGTGTAGCGCAGTCAAGGGTCCCGGTTTACGTGTTTGTCCGTCGGGGAAGATACGTTTCTGGATATGCCCTCTCGACGTTTGAAACAGCTTTTCGGTTTTGGACGCCCCCACGAGGAGACGCTCGCATTGCAAGGCTGTCTGCGCGGCAAATTCGCTTCGAGACCAACTGAGAATGTATGTCCTCCGCATGCGATAGTATACGGTGGTCCATAGTCGAGGCTGTTGAGTGAGTGCGAAAAAGTATTTGCATGTCTGGCAAGGAAAGACAATATGGTCAACCGTCAAGTCAAGTCAAGGGAAGATTATATATTGCCTTTCGCAGCGTAAGGATGTCCTCGGGATCCATGAAGCAGAGAATTTCATGGTGCAATTCCACCGGAAGACTATTGAAACCCGTCATAACCGCCCTTGGATCAACCACACCTGAATCTCGCTGCATTGAGTATGAGTAAGTGATTTTGAGATTTCGTCGATTGGAAGACGTTACTTAAGTAACAGAATTCGTGGGGCGAATACAAGTGGGTAACTTACCTTTTAATCCGACGGGTAAAATCTGCCCTTGAATGCAAATTTTACCCAAAAACTTGCCTTTCGTGGCTTCAAATCTCCCTGGGAGCGCCTGCTCTTCTTCCAGGGCAAATCCTAGCTAAATCCCTTGATGTAAATCCCATTTGACTCGAATGTCCATACTTTGAATATCTCAGATGTATTCGGTCCAAGGCCGAAACTGCGAGAACACTTCGTGTGATATGGTGCCATCCATCGGAACCTCCACTATAACTGCCAGTGATTTCTCTGCCAACCTCGACCAGAAGGCAATGATGGAAGTACTGACACTGTCTACAAGGGCTGCCGCTCCTTATAAGCAGACAGAATCAGCTTTCCCACCCTGCGTGATAGACACTAACTCACTTCCGTATGTATTCACCACAACTGCCTAACATGGTTCATCTAATCTGGATAGTAACACGCAAAGGCCACCTCCGTGGCAACACCCGCTACGGGACAACTCATCGCTCAATGATTCCTCTTCAGCGATGCGCTGTCCTCAAACCCCACGTCATACAGCCGCATCAGACGCCGTAAATGTCGAAGCCTAAGATGAGGGACAATACCAGAGCGCAATCGCCCCGAATCACATGCAATACGAGAGAATCATACAATTCATCGCACGACTGATCCCCACGGATAGCTGGCCTGTGTTGTTCACCCATGCTGAGAGCGTGAGCAGAGTAAGACTTTCCATTGCAGCACACATCATCACGGAAACTATGGTGTCCGCTCGAGGTTTGATGGACGATCGACAACCACGCAACCGTTATGCGCTCCTCACCTCCTTTGAGAGAACACGGATGAACGAGATTCAAAATCCTCCACAGAGAATCAGTGGAATAAAGTGAAATACGTGAGACGACACAATCAAGCACGTAACAGGCAATACCAGCAGGTCCTGCATACCAGAGGCGACATAGGCGCAAACCGACGTCTCATACAAATCTGTGTAGTCATCAGTGGGATCGCCACGGCATGCACAGGCGCCCGAAAATAAATGATCCGCCAACCATCGAAAACAATCAGCCACATCATCAAGACGCATAGACCCAAAAACTCTCACTTGTTATTGGCGATACGACAGAGATCATCGTGCAACTGATTTTCTGCCAGAGAGAGAACACCACCATCGTCGCCAAAAGGACAACTAGTACTCGCACCAACACTCGACGGACCCACGGCCGTTTTGTGTTGGTGAGCGAAATCATCAGCTGGTACCGCGTCCGTCGACGCAAACGATCGATGATTCAATACATCCATAATCAAAAACAAACTGCCCATTCTGTAGGTGGAAAACAAGAAAATACACCCCGGATCAGTAAATGAGCGAGTAAAAACCACACGTCGACATTCACGAAGGGGAGCTGCGAAAGAAAGCGAGAGAGGACAAGGAATTACAAATACTTGCAAATAGCGACGGGAAAACAGATACAAATAGCGCGGGTAACGCGTTTTCGAGGGGGGAGGATGACGTAAGAACCCACTACACAACCACGGTTCCTTGATTCGTTTCTTTAAGGCTCTTCCTCAGAGGAAAAAAAAAGACGATACCACCATGTTGACCCCAATCTAGATTTCCATCTTCTCCCAGAACCACTCGGAGGAAAACTCTGCACAAGTCGAGGTTCCACACATACGACCGACTATAGGACCATGTACCGCACAGATCCAAAAATTGCCCCCCCCCAGGTCAGACCAGCGTAATCGCCCCCGTCCGCGACCCCAGCGCAATCCACCCCGTAAATTCCGAGACCGCACATCTCGTCACGTCATCTTGACAACAACAACAAAAAACACGCAGGCATCGTTTCAAACGTACGAATGATTTCCCAAAGCACCTAAAACACACAAACCACTCACCATCGGAATCCTGCGAAGATACGACCGACACGATCTGTTCATCAAAGCGCAGTGAGCGTTCGACTGGCCCGTTCGAGTCAAATGGGGACTGAGATGGGTGGGTAGTGAACGCGACGACGGAGTGACCGCCGCTCGAGTTGGGTTTGACCCATACGCCCCGGAGTCCGTTTGTTCCCAGGGCCCATGCGGATATCCGCCCATCTATGCGTACCCCGCCCAAGCTGAGTAGTCTGACCGACAACTGGGGCTCGGGTGTCGTCCGCACGTGGACTACAAAGTGGAACGTCCCATCAAACGTTGCTTCGGTGAGCACGCAGACGGAGTAGACCTCGCTGGATTGGGAACGGCTGGAGCGTACGCGGGAGAGGGACATTCCATCGGAGAAACACATCACGTCGATTGTATACTCGAGAGTGGGCAAGGGTCGTTCGGTCGCGAATTCCGGCTTCAAGAATTGGAGGGGGATAGGGTAACGCATTGATGGACAGCCTCCTGAAACACAAAAGATAGGGTCCACAGACGCGTACGGCGTAAATGTAATTCGTGGATATCTGGGATCCGACATATAATATGACACCACGGTTCAG
>JBBPRF010000798.1:0-15123 GCA_038092875.1 Lanmaoa pseudosensibilis | reverse complement strand
CACGTGGAACTGCTATTCCATCCGCATCTACGACAGTCAGGACGGCCGCCTTCTTGTCGACTTCCCAATCCAGGTCAACTCGGCATTTAATCAATCCCTTACTTGGGCTAGCGATAGCAAGCATCTCTTCGCCTTAAGTCACGAGGGAAGCATCAACTGTCTTGACGTGTCCACTGGGACGACGGGCTCTCAATGGCCCATTCACGACAGCAACCATCCCGGGTGCATCACCCTGGCGAGCGACGGTCGATTCATCGCAGTCTCTGGTGATTCATCGGTCTCATTCTGGGACACTACGACGCACCAGCAACTTGGGCAAGTCCAGGACAGTCATCTCGTGGAGTCCATGGCCCAAACGGCCTTGTGACTGGAGGAAGTAAGAAAATCACCCTTCGCAATCTCTGTGATACCCTTCCCCTACTATTTCCCGGCGGTAAGTGCATTGCGTCAAAAGCTCGATGTGTGTCAGCTCCCTAATCACAATCCGCCCCGTTGACTGCAGCAGGTTAATCGCGAAGGCCCAAGTGTGTTCATTGGCACCTCAACTCCAGTATTATTGCCAGATGAAAAAATAGCAAATCTCGAGAATACCATACAGGGACTCCGTCTTAAACTCGCTGCACCCCAACATGCAGCCAATCAGGAGAAGGATAGCCTCAACGAAACCATCAAGTGCCTTCGTGCCCGCAACGAGTACTCGAGTGTGTCCATCGCCACCCTAGCTCACATCTCGTTGACATCTGCGCCTGTTAGACAACGAAATAGCGCATCTCAAAGAAACTGTCCACCAGCTCCGCACCGAGCTCGCTGACTCCCAACACAAAGCTGATGGCCTCGTCCAGCTCCTCCGTGCGCATGAGCAGAAGCATCAGTGCGAATCCCTGTATACCGAAGGTCGCATAATTGACGCTGCGGCATCTCTTCCTGAGATCGCGAACGCCGTAAGCGAGGACGTCAGAGCCAACAAGCTGATAATGGACTGGCTTGCTAGTGAGTCTCCGCATCGCACATTATGACAAAGCATTCAATTTCCACCACCAGACTTTACGAACAAATGTATATCGACGCTCGAAATAACTGCCGATGAGGCACTGACCGCCGAGAAACAGGACGAAGCAGTTGCGGTCTACTCCACTGTGTTGTTGCTCAGTCCCTCAGCCCCGAGCAGTTTACTAATGAAGTGGGCGAGCACGGTGTTGATGCATGGCTCAGCGAACGAAGTGTTGAATGACGCTGCCAAGGTATACTTAAGTGATGTGATGGTTTGAATCTGGATATTAACTCCCTTTTCGGCACAGTTCAAGCTTCCGAGGTTTGACATCTATCGGGCGATTTGCGATGTTCTCGAAGGGGGCGGTCGCGTCACGGAGGGGATCGAGTGTTTCCGACGGATGCAGAGCGAACTAGGAGACGACACGAGTATCCGCGATGAGCGAACGCAATGGGAACTCAGTGAGTGGTCGCATGGGCAATGTAGCCAAAGGCTGACTCAGCATCCGACAAAGGTTTTCAACGGTGTTGCGCCGAGAGGCTAGAGAAATCCGGCGACGCCGCAGTGGATGCTCGGAGTTACAATGAAGCCGCCGAACACTTCTCTACCATACTGTCGCTCAACCCGGCGGACCGCGTGGATATCCTCATCAAGCGGAGCAAAACACGAGTGTCGGTGAAATCGTGGGGGGATGCACTGAGTGATGCCGACGAGGTATCGTTTGCATATCTCAGAGTACCAGAAGGTATTCAATAACAGAGCGCACAGGCTATCAAGCTCGATCCATCATCTCATCGAGGCTACGAGCAGAGGTATGCGGCATTACACGGGGCAAGACGCCATGCCGAGGCGGTTGAAGCATTCCACACGATGCTTGCAAAATTGGATGTGTCTACTGATGAACGTATTCGTGGTGAGCCATTTCCTCGATATCACTCAGATCACCACGTGTTGATTGACATCAATGATAGGACTTCGTTGTCAGTATGTTGATGCCATACCCTCTATTCGGCGCATTGTCGAGAAAACTGTCCGCGACATGCCGCGGGTACTCATTGACACTACCACCGGTCGTTTATATGACAAGAAACAGCAAGCAGAAGCATTCGAGGCACTCCCGATCTACGATGAACTTGTGTCGTCGATGACGACAGAGTTAGACGAACCACGTATTCGGAGGGTGGTAAAGGAGTTCTACCGATACGTGATGTTCTCGCACAGGTGGCAACCCAACGAGCCGACATCCCAACTGGTCGAGAATACTTCAATCTACAGGCTACCGGCGTCTCCCGCGAACTGGAAGCTGCGAAGGTTCTGCGAGCTCGTGCGCTCTCTCCGCTTCGAGTGGGCGTGGAGCGATACGTGTTGTGTGAACCAGCTCGACAAGGGAGTGCAGCAAGAGTCGATGGTTGCCGTGTTCAGGTGGTATCGTGGCTCGTCTCTCACGGTCGTCCACCTTCTCGGCGTGTTGTCGGAGTCGCAGCAATTTGGTTGTCTCTGGAGGAGCATCTGGAATACTCGTGGGTGGACATACCAAGAATACATTGCTTCCGAGGTTGTCCAATTCTACACCGAGGACTGGAAGCCATACCTTAGCTTGGACACCTTCAACCACAAAGAATCACCTGCAATCCTTTTGGAGATGGAACAGGCGATGAATTTCGCCGCACAGGAGTTGTCCACCCTTCGTCCGGGCTTTGACAGGGTGCGGGAGAAGCTCTATTTAGCTTCGATGCGCCAAACGACACGTGAGGAAGATATCGCATACTCGCTATTTGGCATATTCAATGTTGCGATCCCTGTGATTTATGGCGAGGGCAACCAGGCGGTTGGTCGGCTCCTAGAGCACGTACTGAGTGGATCTGGGGACGTCACAATCCTCGCCTGGACCGGAACGTCTGGCAATTACAATAGCTCCCTCCCCGCGGACCTCGCTGTTTACAACCAAATTGTCCCACCACACGTTCCACAACTCGTTGAGACAGCCGAGATGGACCTCATGGTAATGGAATTGCGTTCCTCCTTTCCCGACCCCTCCCTCGCCATGAGACTATGTAATCGACTCCATGAACTCCTCTCACCATTCGTCGCTGCCAAGCGACTGAGCCTTGCTGGCATCATTTTTCCACTCACCAACCTTGTCTCTGTGTCAGGAGCGAGCTCCGAGTCTAGTCTCAATGTCTATCGTGGGTCGACATCAGCACTGGGAGATGTAGAGATCCAGACGACGGACAAATTGAAGGTGCAGGATCTCCTTCTGGTATATCCTTGGATTAGCCCCCTCCTCGACCAGGAGTTCTCGCACGGTGCGACTGGGCCTGATGATACCACACGTGCACTGTGGCTCGTCGCTCGGCTCAGACAACCGTTCGGTGCGCTTTTGCTCGCACCACTGGCGCGCGCGAAATACCGGTGAGTTGCAACGGATAGTTTAATCATGGTTCAAGTTCGTGAGGAGACATCGTTGACAGAATTGATAGACGGGATCCGTACGATCGACATACAGTAGTTGGTAGATTGGATGACTTTGGACCTATTCGGACGATATGCTATGTTTATACCCTACCTTAGTGGCGTCTGAAGTAGTTGCCTTAGTAGTCTGATGATCATTCTGCATGGTTTCGTGTTCTTCCGTTCGAGTCCTTATACTGACCGTAACACCTCGGTGGAACGGGATAAGATCCGGGCAAGGATCCAAGGCGTATTTTGAAGCCCGAGATGGTGTTTGAGCTCAACTTTGAGTTCACACGGACATCATGGCCCTCTCGGACGCAAAGTGATAGATCTACAGATACGGCCCGGGGAGTCTTCGCCAACTGGGATTTGGACGCAGATTCTTTTAAGAGAGTCCTTGCAAGACATGATACTCGTGGGTTGCGCCAAGGGCACGAGAACATGGAGGGTGTGTTTGATAGTATGATACTTATCGATAAGGCGAGCGCATAACCAAGGCGCCATTGGGACTCGGAATTGCCGACAACGACGGTCGGCAGAAACCTTGCTTGCGTGGATATCCGTCATCGTGTATATTAATAGGTCGATACATGCGATGTAGATGTGTATAATAAGAGTCCCGCCCACTCTACCTAGGACTTGTCTATCCTAACTCTTAAAAGTCGGAGCAGACGATTTCGCGAATTCGGAATTCCCCCACGTCTCGTGAGATCTTACTACTCTTCGATTTCATACGCAGCTACTGCATCATCTTCCACCTCCCTGAACGCTCCACATCATCTCGCCTCACTTTCTTTCCATAAAACAAGTTGTTACATCGGCTTCGGAGTTACTACATTGCCTTCATTGCATCGTCACCTGCAGCCGTCATCATTTCGTTTACTGAAAAACTGCCGTCTCATATTCAAGGCGCCATTGGGATACACTACGACTCAAACGACTAGGACTGGACATCGTTCTCTTCACTGCTTTAATACCTGGCCTGCATGTTACCCAGCATAACGATCTGGTCAGAGAAGTTGAGTGCGTACGACTCTAGTAGACAATTTAAAAGTGTGGCACTGACGGCTCGGGGTGCCAAAGACCCGATCGAAAACAGTCCAGGCTCCAGCAACGCTCACCAAACGGGAGTAACAACGACAGAAATCAGTGTTTCAAAGGACATATGCTCGGTCGGGTTTCTTGCTGATGGGAAGCACGTTGTGGGAGGTGGCTACGGTGGGAAGATTCGAGTTTGGCAAGCGGAAGACGGCGAGGAAGTGGGGACGGCCATGAATGCAGGAAGTACTACTGTTCTCAACATTGCGGTGTCCTATGACGGAAAGTGGGTCGTTGGTGGCACGGGAAATGGCCGGGTGATTGTGTGGGATGCGGAGCGCCACGAGAAAGTCGCCGAGTTCGAGGGACATGTAGACTTGGTGCGTGCTGTGGATGTGTCTCCAGACATGACGAGAATTGCCAGCGGCTCGGATGACAAGACCGCCTGCGTCTGGTCCATCTCGTCTGGCAAGCGGCTGCTTGGCCCCTTGGAACACGGTTACTTTCTGGCTACAGTTAAATTCTCTCCGAACGGAGATCTCCTCGCCACTGCGACTTGGTGGAGAGAATCTGTCCGGGTTTACGACAGTTGGGACGGATGCCTCCTCATCGATATCCCAATCAGAGTCAATTCGTACGAGAACCAGTCCCTTGCCTGGTCTTTCAACAGTACACTTCTCTTCGCTTTATCTTTCGACGGTGACATCAGATGCTTTGACGTGTTCGCAGGAACCATACACTCCAACTGGCCCGTACACACTGACGGAACCAACACTGTTAGGTGCATGATCGTGGCGAGCAATGGAAAATTCATTGCAGTATCTTCAAATTCATCGGTCTTTTTCTGGGACGTTGCGACACATAAGCAAATCGGGCCTGTCGTCGAGCACACGGATGGCATCCGCTCCATCGCTATCTCGCCGAATTACTACCTTGCAACCGGTGGAGGCAAGATGATCACCATTCGGAGTCTCGATGATATCCTTCCCTCACACTATGTCGATGATGTAAGTGCTCTGTATCAAATTTTACTGCATGAAATGAGAACACGGTCCGTGACCCTGTAGATTGGTCCTTGTGAACAGGTAATCTGTGGCACGAAAGACACGTCCGACGAGGATTTCATTGGAGAAGACACGGTATGTGGTGTACATCACAGTGCTTGACTTCATGACGATTCATGAAGGCGATCGTTGTGGGTAACAATGATATCGACTGTTTCAACACCATCGTAAATTTGATGGCGTCGATGGCTTTACGCGATCGTCCATTTGACAAGACGCCGAACGTCCACAATGAGTAGGCAATTTAACCATCACTCGGATCCTTTGTGAACTCATACGCTGTTGTTACTAAAGATACTTCCCGAATGATCTCACCAATCATGTCAAGCGAGATGGCCATGATCCCGTTACATCCGGTGGATTCGCGGACATCTACAGGGGGATGCTCCAAACGAACTGGGAATCCATTAAAGTGCGTGATTTGTTGTGGTAAACGGTACAGGTACTAATGATCCCAGGTCGCAATCAAAGCCATCAGAACATATTCGGCTGAGGATAGCAACTTCGTCAAGAAAAAAAAGGTATGCGAAACTCTCCCTGGGATACGTCATGTCGGTGGATTTCATTACACCACTGATGTCGCGATTTTACAGCGGCTCCATCGGGAGATCAAAATTTGGTTGACCCTGAAGCATATCAATGTCGTACCGCTCCTTGGAACTGCAACGGGATTCGGTCGCTTCCCTGCCATGGTGTGCCCCTGGGTAGACAATGGCTCTCTGACAACTTATCTGGAGGACTGTCATGATAAACTCTCTGTTGTTGAGATCCTTACTCTGGTATGTATCTTAGGGCTCGCGGCAGAAAGAAACATGACAGTAGTGGTGTAGCTCAATGATGCCGCCTCTGGCCTACAATATTGTGAGCGCATCAGTTCTACTTACATTTTGCTACTCTGAAATGAAGCGGCGTTCTTAATTAGTACATTCATGTTCTGTCGTGCACGGAGACCTATCCGGCGTATGTGGTATTACATGCACTCATGCCCATGTTAGGACGTTAACATACGACCTTTTCAGTCAAACGTGCTCGTTTGCAAGAACGGGAGAGCCTATATTTCCGATTTTGGTCTGTCAACACTACTGACGGAACTTAGTGGATCTATCTTCGCCACTTCAGTCCACACAAGGGGGACGCTACGCTGGACAGCTCCCGAGTTACTTGACCTTCGGGTATCTGAAGACGAAGCGGAACCATCGACAATCATTCCAACCAAACACAGTGACGTGTATTCATTCGGTGGCGTGATGCTACAGGTTTGTGACACTCCTCCTGCACGCACATCCTGAACTACATAACAACGAACCAGATTCTGACTGGAAAAGTGCCCTACCACTACTATACCCGTGAGGCACAAGTCTTACACGCGGTGTCAAGAGGAATGGCACCAAGACGGCCCAGCAGTGCACTGGTCACTGAGCGTCGGTGGATGTTTATCCAATGGTGTTGGTCCACTGTCGATGCGTCCCAATCTCGCCCTTCCAGTGAAGATATCGTTCATTTTACGAGCAACGAGCTTACCGAAATCATCGCATAATGACAGTGCGTCGACAAAGATACTTGCAACCACACTTTCCAAGCCCGAGACCTGTTCGCAACGGCTCGTGAAAGCCGGAGATGCCAGGCTCTGTGTCGTGTTGTTGAATTCCTTGAGAGTTTTCATGTTACCGGATCTCGTTTTCTGATTGCTTGTTTGTTTTCCGTGAAGCACAGACAAATATATTTGATTGCGATTACGTATAGTTAATTTCATTGTCAATGGGAGTAGACACCCAGCCCCATGGTCAGCGAACGTCCATTTCCACACACACCCGCCGCTCCAGCACACATTTTACCGCCGAACCCCAAAGTCATCAGGATAGTATAACCATTGTGGGGGCTGATACGGATCGCATAGTCGGCTTCCGAGCCTGTGTTCCGGTCCCATGACGCTGACGGAAACAGTATCCTAGCGTGTCATGGTACCTGAGAGCAAGCATCCGGCCCGAAGAAAATGACGATTGTGTGAACCTGTGGACATCGATAAGAGGTACTAGTAACACGTATACCGCGGGGCATAACAGCCACGATCGTCATGCATCACTCTAATTGGTCATGAGTGACTTGACAATGGATAGTCAGAATCCCAGCCAGTTGTTGGGTGTGCGGTACCTCCCTCCTAAATGTCTAAGTAGCCACATCGTTTCCGCAAGCGAGAGCGGTTGACGTGGATGTTATCGGATGAAAACCGAGAAACGGGAAAACAGAACATAGGGGAGACGTGCCTCCAAAATTTTGGGTCTCCTTAGTCCTCATCTCAATAACCTAACCTATTATTGTATCGGACTGGAGCGTCTACCTTGGAGCTTGAGATCTTGAGAACTCATCAAGGTGATGAATCGCAAGACCTTGCAAGTTAAACTTTGAATTCTAGCCTACATGTAAGTCACGTGACCCGGTTTTTACACTTTTTGATCGGTCGTCACTCCAAGGCTGGATATCTTCTGGCATCACTCAAGTGGTTAAAGGTGAGCTTTCGGGCTACATCTAGGTCTCTCGGGTAGATTCTTCCCAATCTTTTATAGGACTCATTGCCTGGCCGCGTGTCCAGATGGTTTCATTTCAGTACGTACTGCGTTCAGGCCACATATCCACGATGATTCTGAACATCTCCCGATCATGTCCACTCCAGATGTCTCGGTTAGTAACCCCTAGCCTCTTCCATCCTCGTGCTTCATACTTCTCCCGCTCATCATGACCACTAGCCTGCGGCGACGTCGTCAAAAAACCCAAGCTGGACCAACACCACGGTCGCTGTCACACTGGTTTCGACTGCATCGACTGCTCTGTCACATTCCATACCCCCGCCGAGTACAAGTCCCATACGTCATGCATCTCCGAAGCGGAAAAATACCAAAAGAGTCTGTATAAAGGGTCGAAGAAGGTATGTGTCCCACCATTGTTAATCATACGCTGCGTTTTCCATCCGTTGTGCCTTTTTTCATTTTTTTTCACCTTCTTGAACTTGAGTCGGATGTCTGATGTTGACTAGGGCGGGGAAAGTGGTAATGGTAATGTCAATGGAAACGAAAGCGGCTACGCATACGGAGGTCAGGGCGGTCGAGGTGGCTTCCAAGGAAGGGGAAGGGGGAATGGCAGGGGCGGCCTCCAAGGTCGTGGTGGGTACCAGGTGGGAGGACGACCGCGCAACCAAGCCACAGGCGCCAACGGTACACCTCTCGGTACTCCTCAGCGAATGTCTCCCGTGACTACGCCTCCCGACACCACCCCCTCCAAATCCAAAACTCAAAACTCGACCGCAGATGCATCCGCACCCGTACCTCTACCAAGTACGGATGCCGCGCTAGCATCGTCGCTCGCGAAAAACGAAGAGAGCGGACCCGGACCGTCCGCTGAGCAATCCAAAAAAGAGAAGAAGCACAAGGATAAAAAGTCAAAGTCCAAATCGAAAGAGTCCAGCGGAGATGTCAAGGTAACTCGCGTATATATATGTGAAGTCGTGGTTTTACTGAGTGTGTGATCATCCGCAGGCGAACGAATCCAGTGTGGTGGAACACGCATCCGCACTACCTCTGCCATCCCCCGACAAGGCCACGAGTGCGGTCGAGAAGAAGGAAGAGAAGAAGAAAAGAAAGGAGGCCGAGAGCGGGCAAACCCCTGCGGCGGAGCAGTCGAAAGTGGATATCGATGAGCAGGGGAACAGCGATGGCTCGAAGGAGAAGAAGAAAAAGAAACGCTCCAAGGGCAACCATTCTGCGGGCGACCCAGAAACGGACGTGAATACCCAGGTCGAGTGCAAGGATTTGAAGGAGAGAAAGGAAAAACGCGGGGACGAGGCACCTATTGGAGACGATTCAAGGATGGGGGCTGGTAAACAAGAGAAGACTGCCAACTCGAAGGAGAGGAAGAAGAAAAGGTCGAAGGATAAGGTTCCTGATGCAGATGTTCCAAAGGTAGACTCTGAGACACAAGGCGAGGACGAGGGATCGAAGGAGAGCAGGAAAAGGGAGAAGAAGCGTAAATTCGAGAAGGAATTGGACCAACCTATTGCACCACCGGCAGAACCCGTGACCACACCACTGCAAGACAAGAATTCTGAGAACAAATCGAAGAAGCGGAAGAGAGAAGGCGAAAGTACGGAGGATAGAGATGCCGCAATTGTAAATGGTAACGGCAAAAAGACGCAAAAGAGCCCCAAGGAAGATTCGTATGGCGCAGACACTACTCCAGCAGTGATTGAGGTAAACGACTCCACCCCAGCGAAGCCGTTGAGTGGAAAGAAGCGCAAGAGGGAAGGAAAGGAAGGTACTAAAGATGCTAACGATGTGCCGGTACCAGAGGATAGAAAGGAGAAGAAGAAGCGGAAACACAAAAAGGAGGCACCGGAGGGCGCTAAGGAGTAGGGATATTTGATCTATATACCCTAGGCTATCTAGGACGGTGCTCTGTATAGGCACGGGATACTACCGGGTAGAACACTGACCCAAGGTCATAGAATCTGATGATGCCAAAGTCTCATAGGCGGACCAAGGTGTCGAAGCACCAGATGTTTCGTTCAGTGCTCACTGCTTGGTAAGGAGATTGAACTATTGCGGTTGTTATCTCAGAGTTCTGAAGAAGCAAACTCAATGCACGCAAAATGGATCGCATACATGCAACAACTTCGGTGGGATGCCCGATGTAAACGCAAAGTCGGAGAAAACTCAGGTGTGAAATTGCACTGAATATAGACATAGTCAACATGAACATACCGGGTTAAGATAGTTCTTCTGATGCTCGCGCGAGCACGGGTGACGGAGAGATCCTGGTGACAAAGGAGGCGGTGGTAACACTGAGACTCACCTTGTACAAAAAAGAAAGTCGTATATGTAGTAGGCACACCACTCATAGATTAGGGGAGCCTTTTAAGTCATGGGCGGGCGATTTTGAGGTTGGCTGTTCCGACCCATAGTGGTTGAGAGGAGGGGTTTCAGTTACGGTGACGTTAGGTGTGTCCAAGCCCCGGACTTGGCGAGTTGGTCCGAGGGAGGGGGAGACGATCGGTAGTGTTAAAAATACGATGCGATCTTAGATACTTGGGAGTGTGACAGCTATTGACTTGGCACATCGTATGCATCTCGTCGGAGAGGCTTTTCTTTGCTCGCACACGCAAGGCACTGACATACACGGACCGCTGACCATGTGTGCGATTCAGAATCATGGAATGCCGTATGGATAAACATTACCGTGTGTATGTGCGACGACTCGAGCAGTGATGGTCCTTTGCGAGTTTTTTGCTATTATGTACCTGCTACTGCCGCTTTTCTGCCATGCGTGGATTTTGGATCCGCGGGACTGAGAAGCGCCGTAGGTGGTTGTCGCAAATGCGAGCCAAAGGGAGGTAAGGGGCGAAGTCGGAAGGTTGATCACCGTTCGTGACATGAAGCCGGCTGTGGGGTCCATAACTCGGACTCTACGCGTCCGTCTCCTTGGAGGAGCGAGTGGCGCGCGTGACAGGAAATCCGGGATGCGTGCATCACCGTGTGAGTTGTACCAACCTGCTTATGAGTGATGCAGGACCGCCGTACGAGAGAAGGCAACCTCACAACTGTGAAACTTGACGAGTAAACCTGTGTTGTTTTGGTATTCACTAGTACAGAAATTGTCAGTCGCGCCGGGATAGACCCTCGGAGGTTGGCTTGATACGCATCGCAGCCTGAGTGCGACTTCACAAGACTTGGGACCGTTTGACGGTTAGTGAAAGCCAGTTTCCCGTAGGCAGAACAAAGAAGTGAAAGAAGACAATTTCTCCAAGTTCTTCCACGAGGGGGGCTGGTCACCAGATGTTCTTTACCAGTTGTCATACATACCTGGATCATTCTTGGTGCAGACCTGAATTCCGAGTCAATCGCAATGCCGTGCATAAATGGCCACCAAATCGGGTAACTCACCTGGCTACCTCGTTCTCCGTATTGGAGGATCTCACAGCTCGCTGACGGAATGGTAGGCGATCTTGCAAAATGCCTTTGGCCCCAGTGTCGCCACCGCTACACATCCATGGGCCGTTATTGCCTCAATGCAATTGGCCAAAATTAGCCTCATTTCGGGGTTGTCAATGAGACTTGATGGTGTTGGCGGATGCAAGGGCATGTATGGAATTTTATCCTCGGGCGCAATGAGAACTTTGTTCGATTGGTGTAGCCAGTGAGTAGTCTGTGTGAACCCCAACTAAAGTTCCTGGACCACCGCAGTGTCTGCCATTGGTCTCCCACGTTTTGATGGAACTGCGAACCACAGAACCCCAGGACCACAGCATATGGGTCGATCTAGCATCCTTGTTGCTCACAGCAAATTTTTTGACGGCCCATCTTCACACAACATCCCTCAATTCAAATGTCAGCGGGCATCAATACGGTCAATGTGCGCGACACGCTCGCATGCGACTTGCTCTAGGTTCTCTGTCTGCGGTATCAAAGCCCGTCCATCTGTCCTCTCCGCGCCAGAATACAAAACTCTTGTCCATACAGCATCCACGTTCTGCACAGGTGAATTTTTCCATGGTTCTTCGCGCAGGATATGCTATATTAATTACCATTACTTGCTGTACAGAAGAGCAGTGCAGCTTCGAGGTTCTACTTCGCGAATTACTGCTGTGTAGGGTCTACCACGGGTGTGATCGGGTATTGACCGGGTACTGACCGCGGGTAATTGGACGCTGCCCCACTATGACCGCACCCAACCCGGGTTACCAGGAGGTGGGTATGGGTAAACCCGCAGGTGGGTAGATGGGTAAGCGGGTTTACCCGTGGGTGTTCAACAGTGTATGTGAGTAAGTTAAGTGACATGTATTAAAGTACTATGTCCTAAATCTACGGGTCAACCATGATTACATCTTCGATCACGGCGACCGGCTGTATCGACATCAATGGGCAGGTCCGGGTTGTGATAGGCTGTGATAGGTGCCAGTCATGCCAATGTCAGGTAGCAAGCGATGTCGAACTCGAGGAATGTTATTGTCGCAGACATGATCATTCACTAACTACCCACGGGTATACCCGGGTAGACTTAGTTTTCAAACCCGGGTACCCATACCCACAGACACCCGACCGTGATCCTACCCGTGGGTTACCGGGTAAGGCGCTGTTCGTGATAGACCCTACTGCTGTGTAGGCTGTTTATCTGGCGAACGTCACGAAAGGTTTAAAAGACCATGCCCTACCTCTCACACATATCTCCCCTTTTGCGTGTTGCCGAATCTCCCAGATTTCTCTCCCGTGCTCTTTACTTCCCCTTCCTAGTCGCATTCATTGGTGAAGACGATTCACCCCCAGATGCAGCCACCACATTGTATTCAAAAGCAACGGGGCCCAAATGAACTGGACCTGGGAAGGCACTCCTCTGAGTCGACGGTTGGGAACAAAGCAGCATGTATCCTGATGACTCGTAAGTTCCGTACCACGAACTTGAGCAATTGCTGATACTGCGACAGACATTCGCGCAACAGATGTTACCATCAGACTGAGGCGTATCCCTGTTGGGTTTTATGTTGCGGTCAAAAGCGAAGACGAGGCCAAACGAACTTCAAACAAGGCCGTGTCGGTAGGCAAGGATGTTGTCGAATGGGAGGACAAGATTGTATTGTGAGTCGTCATCCTGTTCGTGTCGCTTGCGGTTTGCTAAACGGGGTCCAAGACCCTCGGATCGGTCATCAAGGATATCTCTCACAGTAGTTGCATCGTTCGAGTTGGGACCAACACTGGGGGCCGGAGAGGATGTTGGCACATTTGAAACCACTGTTGGCGAGTTGCTTGATCGTGATGGACAGCCCAAGGGCGAGTAGCACTATTTACCCCTCCTCTGCGCAGTTAAGCACCATCGCGCAGTTATCAGACTTTTGGAACAAAGCGATGGGAAGGTTATTTCTTCAAGTTCATCTTTGGAAATCGAGATCGAGGAGCGGGTTTATGGTCGTGGCGAAGACAAATACGCAGCCACCTCGAATGTGAGCAGACTGTGTGAGCTCAGCATTGAACATATGCTTATCCTGTGCGATTAGCCACCGGAATCAGAGGAGATGCGCCGGATAGGGGAGTTGACAAATAGGGGACACCATGCACTCATTTGTTATCGCGAACTCAAGGAGCAACAAGATCTGGAGGAGTCCGTCAGACGTTTCGAACATGCTCGAGACTTGTGTCCACTGGATCACTCGAGTCGCGCCACTGTCCTGTTTAACCTAGCCACTGCCAAACTGATGCACTGCCGAGTCAACGACAAGTCTCCCGATCTCGGTGTGCCGATCGATTTGTATCGGGCAGTGCTTCCTCTCCGTCCTCGTGGTCACCCGGATCATGCATTCACACTACTCAGTCTCGGAGTAGCTCTCGAAGCTCGCTTCCAAAAACAAGCCGACGAAGCAGATGAGGCAGAGGGTAGAACTCTTCTGTCACAAGTACTGGAGGTTGCCCCAGCGGATAGCTATGCATACCAGGCAGCGGTTCTCGCCCTCGGCAGCATTACGAAGTCCGAGTTGATCCAGGGGACGAAGATTGAATCCACCGAGGATGATCCTGATGTTGACAAGAAGATTCAAAGGTTGGACGCTGCCTTGCAATGGATGTTCTATCCGGATTCCTACAGGCATGCATTGGTCGATCACCTTGGGATTCTTTTCTGCATTCAATTCGACCACCTCGTTGGCCACGCTGATCCTGAGAGGGTGATTTCGGTGCTAGAGGATGTGGTACAATTCACCTCCGACAACCACCCTCACAAGCGTGGATGGTTGTGGGACCTCGGCAACTCATTGTTAACTCGCTATAAGCGCTTTGGGGACATCGTTGACCTGGAGAAGTCGATTTTGATGCAAGAGGATGCAGTGCAATTGACCCCAGATGGCCATCAACACAAGCCCAGATGGCTAAACAACCTCGCCAACTCGTTGTCGACTCGCTATGAGCGCTTCAGGGACATCGTTGACCTGGAGGAGTCGATTTCGATGAAAGAGGATGCGGTTCAATTGACCCCGGATGGCCATCCAGACAAACCTTTCTGGCTAAACAGCCTCGGCAACTCGTTGTCAACTCGCTATGAGCGCTTCGGGGACATTGTTGACCTGGAGAAGTCGATTTCGATGAAAGAGGATGTGATGCGATTGACCCCCGACGATCATCCAGACAAGCCTTTCTGGCTAAACAACCTCGGCAACTCGTTGTTAACTCGCTATGAGCGCTTCGGGGACATTGTGGACCTGGAGAAGTCAATTTCGATGTGCGAGGATGCGGTTCGATTGACCCCAGATGACCATCCAGACAAGCCCCGCAGGCTAAACAACCTCGGCAACTCGTTGTCAACTCGCTATGAGCGCTTCGGGGACATTGTTGACCTGGAGAAGTCAATTTCGATGTTGGAGGATGTGGTTCGATTGACCCCAGATGGCCATCTAGCCAAGCCTTTCGGGCTAAACAGCCTCGGCGACTCGTTGTTGACTCGCTATGAGCGCTTTGGGGACATTGTTGACCTGGAGAAGTCGATTTCGATGTTCAAGGATGCGGTTCGATTGACCCCGGATGACCATCCAGACAAGCCCCGCAGGCT
>JBBPRF010000797.1:0-15128 GCA_038092875.1 Lanmaoa pseudosensibilis | reverse complement strand
ACTGAGTGGTAAGGAACTCTTGGGTGTCATCATGCCTCAGCAGCTTGCATTGATTGATGAGTGGTCCAGGGTCCATTATCTTCTGTAAGCATTCAAGCACATATTTCTGAAGGTTCAAAGCCTTAAACATTATCAGCATCAACTTTAGCCTGAGTGGAATAAATGATGAAACAAACATCTTGATATTTTATTTCAGGTTTGAGTTACTTCTTATACTCTGCATCATTGTCCCCTTTTAACACCCAATTGTACTCATGACCATCACTGAACATACCATGAATTTCATTCCAGGCATTGAGATAGGTGATTGAGGGATGGATTACAAATGAGAATTCTGAGCTTACTTGGCATCAATATCAGCAAGCTCTGGTCAAGAGCCCATAGTTTTCCTTCATTGGCATTCCAGCTTCTTTCTCTCCTTGTGTCTTTCCTCACATTCATGCTCATCCATAACACCAGCATCTTCTTCTCTGTCCTTATGTATATCAATGAAGTCATTCATATCTTCTTCATCTTCCCTACCACCTCCTGTCTGGTCATTATCCCAGATACATTGAATATCCTAGACTTGTGACAGATTATTGTCAATATTGAGATCATTCTTGAAGGAATCAACTACTGGCCTCCATCTCAAGAAGAATGCATCTGGTGGAGAGCTGTTTTCATGACCACAGCAAAGATGTGCCAAACAGTTTCTGAATGAGGTACCTGTAGAAGCTCTAGATCATCATCTTTCAATGCTTCCTTTCCTCCTCTGCCTGAGAGTAAATATCACTAAGACATAACATTGGGGATGAGAGCCTACCATGTCTCCAATGGTATCTCTTCCACCACTTACTTTTTCTCTGATGTTGCTCCTTGTCAACAATGAAGTCCTCTCTAATTTGCTTTTCCTCTGAATTCTCTTTACCATCCTCAGCTTCTTCTGAGCTATTGTCCAACATACCATAATTGTCTGCTATTGTCACATTCACATTATCCTCCTTGGGTTGAGGATTCCCCATAATGTTGTCATCATCCATCAGTTTATCAGAAGGGGCTACTACAAGAGACGAAATAGTGATCAGTTAACTGGCTTGTTAATGGTGTGCAAAATCATTCAAAGACTCAACATCCAGGGTTTTGGGGTGGGATAATCTATGGGACATCTGAATTTGATTCAGAATCACTGCATTCATTGTAGTTGCTGCATTAGAAGCTGATGTTTCTCAAAGCATCAAATCATGACAAATATAAAGAATCCTCTCAATGGATTAGTTAGCTGTGATCACTAACTAATAACAAGCCATATGACAAGTTGTGAGAGAACACAGGTCAATCTATTGGGTAGTTGATTTATTGCTTAGGCTTCAAGGACCATCACACCATAATAATTAGTTTTACAAGTTTTTCCTACAGGCTCCAAGAGAGCCACTCTCCTTTCTGTTTCTCCCTTCTTTATCTTAACTCAGATTTCACCTACAATTTCTTTGACAGTCTAATCCTTGAGTATCAGATCTATATGCATTCTTTTGTTCTGTTCATGGACAGCCTCATTCCCTTCAAGGAAATCCCCTTTGTGCTTTTCCTTTGTTCCCCCTTATCCAGTAGAATGCTGTGGCACACCACTTGGTCTATGCTCCACTACCATCCCTATAAATACGCTGCCCTTGTACTACTATTCCTCAGCTAGCTCTATGCAGTTCAAGTGTAGTTTCTAGTCTTCCAGCCTTATTGATTGCGATCTTAAGCACTGAGACCTCCTTTTGCTCTATGAGACTTCAGCCTATTCCAATAAAATGGTTGTTACAGCTAGAAATTATGCTCCAGTGTAACAAAAGAACTAGCTCATCCTACACGCTCCTGTTATCCAGCAGAAGCACAAAAAATTGCCCAGTATTTCCAAAGTCAGCAAAAGAGACTATTGTGTAGAATCACCTGAGCCACCCCCAGAAGATTTCCCCATGGAAACAGAGCTACCCAGAGATAAGGTCCTGGATCTCTTTGACACCCCTTGAGTAACTACACCTGCACCAGTGGATGTAGAAATGACTGACATCCCAACTAGAAAAACTGAGCTGAAGGCCAGCCTCCTTGATGATTTCTCCAATAATCCAAATGATGCCTCCAGATGGATCTTGGCCATGGTGGCCTATCTAAAAATGAACAAACCTCTCTATGGTAATGATGCCAAACTCCTCATATCCTTGAGTAAGATGTGTGGGGGATGAGGAAGAGACATCTCCAAGGTATGGTATTTAAAGCTCACTAACGACAAGATCAAAGAAGAAGATAAAACCTTCATCAAAATAGTGGAGGACTTCCAAAAGACCTTCTTTCCCTACAATGTAGTGGCCAAAGGGGTTGAACTAGAAAACCTGAAACAGAACTATTGAAACAAGAAGGATGGATTCAAGAAGTATATCTCTGAATTCCAACTTTTAGCAGCAAAGATGGGCTTCAAAGACAAAAACACCCTTGTTAGGTGGTTTATCTGAGGTCTAGACTCTAAACACTCTGAATGTGTCCTCTTCATGGAGACTATTCCCTCCACCTTGAAAGATTGGATCACCAAAGCCACCCAATTCCATGCCAACTTCCACCACATTTCCAACCTTCAAGACAAAAGGTCCTTCCTCCATCTCTTCCACTCCTCCTCTTCTCACACAGACCCAAACACCATGGACATTGACGCAGTCCGACTCTCCCCTATAGAAAAAGCCAGACACATGAGGCAAAACTACTGCTTTATCTGTCACAAAGTAGGTTGTAGGACCACCAACCACTCTTTTTGCTCCAACAAACCAACCACCTTCACTGCTTCCTTATCTACCAAGCCTACTATCCAGGTCAGAGTAGCAAAGACCTCCCCCATCAACTTCTATATGAAGAAACTGGATGACAGGAAGATCCCTAAAGAAGATGTCCTTAAGGTTCTTAAAACCTGCTTTGAGGAAGAGAAAGAGACTCCAACCAAAAAAGAAACTGTGGCCTCAGCCAAAATTGAGGAAGTTGAGGATTTTTAAAGAGGAGGGAAGTAATGATGTCTTTTCTCCACAAATAATTGCTCCTGTACTAGTATCTGACTGTTAAGCCCCAGAAATTTGAATCCCCATTTCTATTTTTTCACAGGAAGGAGCACAAATCGTCAACACCTTTGCCCTCATTGACAGTGGGGCCACAAGATGCTTCATAGACTAAGACCTTGTCATGAAAAAGCACTATCCCCTGACCTGCCTACTTAAACCCCTTTGAGCCCAGAATGTAGATGGTGTTACAATTCATCTGGGCTACTATTCTTTTCCTTAACTTCTCTAGCTATATGCTGTATTACCATGAGTCACTCGTTTGACTTTCACCTCGTACACTTTCCTTTCCTTGTTCGTCTCACATGATTTTATCCAGTCAGCATTTTCCATTTCTCTCATGTGACTCTGCAGTCCACAGTCATGATGCCATCGACTGCACATTCTATTTCCAATCCTTTTATTTGTAATTCTAGTGATGCATCGCTTTCTCATTGGCTTCTCATATCATATGATGCATCAACCCTTTTCCACTTCCATTCTTAGTTGCTCTTTCTCATGGTCTGTGCATGGAACCCTTATGTATAAATACCTAGTACTTGCAGCATAGATCCTTAGCTTAGACCTCCCTTGTCTTTACCTAGCATCTCTGCAATTGATAAGGTCCTCAATTCTTTGTCTCTTGTCCCTTCGCCCTAGAACCCTTGAACCTGAGGACAGTCAGTATTGCCTTTGACGCAACCATACTCCATGCCTAGTCATTACTGTTGCGGACCACTGCCAGACGACTCACTTCACCACTTGACCACTTACACATCAGTGGATTCCCCTGCACCACATGATTGCTTATGCGTCTGTGGAATTACCTTGAACCCTCAAACCTTAGGACCTTCCTATGCCTCCAAGGGCTACATCTGATCCTACCCAGGTTGAGCATAACAAAAGGTCTAAGCTCTCCTTGACCAGCTACTCCTACATAAGCTGCCACCATTTTCCAATGACTCCCTCCTGATCCCTGTTGGTGACCTCATCACCCTGCTTCACCTCCTGACTCTACCTCTGAGGATACCACTGAGGAGGATGACTCTCACTTTGACCTCTTCTCCTCTGACCTTAATCTACCCTCATGGGAAGAAACACTCAAAAACACACAGCTCTCCCACCAGCTTTCTCACTCGCTCTCCATTTCCCGCAAGCCCACTCCTCCCTCTCCCACATCCATCCAGCATTCTCCTCTATTCCAACTTCCCCCTCCACAGCCACCTCCACCTAAGAAATCCACCATGTCCTTGAAACCCATTGAACTTTGCCTCAGAGTGCCTAAGGCCTTTGATGGATTTTACAATTGAGCCATTGAGTGGCTCAACACCATTGAAACTTACCTTTTGGTCAACATCGACATGTACAACACCAACACCAAGAAGGTAGCCTTTGCCCTCTCTCATATAACTGAGGGATCTGCACGCACTTGGGCCAGAACTTTCCACCAAAATGCCTTGGCTCACTATTATGCTAGAGCATAATTTCTAGCTATAGCGACCACTTATAGGAGTAGGTCAAAGTCTCATAGAGCGAATAGAGGTCTCAGCACTTAAGATTGCAATTACTAAGGCTGGAAGACTAGATACTACACTGGATTGTGTAGAACTAGCTAAGAGATAGTAGTACAAGTGCAGCATATTTATAGGGTTAGCTGTGGAGCATGGACCAAGCAGTGTGCCACAGCAAACTACTGGAAGGGGAAACAAAGGGAGTCCACAGAGGGGAAAACCCTTGAAAGGAAAAAGACTGTCCGTTTGAAAGGTTTTGAAGGGGAAATCAGTACTTGAGAACCAAGCTATCAAAAAGGTTGTAGGTGAAGTCTAGGTTTAAACACATGAGGGAGAAACAGAAAGGAGAACAATTCTCATCAACACCATATGGAAAGTTTGTAACATTACCCCCCAAGTAGATGGAAAGTGACCTCACTTGCCACATTTCAATCTCCATTCCTGGCTGGGCATCAATGACTAAGATATCCAGGTCTCTGACAAAAAATGCATCGTCTAGCAGGACAGGCTCATTGGGCATGGCCAGAAGCATTATTCCCACAATGGGCGCACCGATAGCTGGGGCAATGCTGGTAAGTATGACCTGGGTTATTGCAGGAGAAACAGGCAGGTTCCAGAGGAGGAGGTGGAGTAGGGGAAGAAGCCCTGTTAAGAGGCTGTTTGACAGGGAGTGATGTCCAGAAGAGGGAGAGGATTGGGGTTGTTTATCATCGTTGGAATAGGTGGCAGGGTCAGATGGTCTGGGAGAGGCAATCCGGAAGAATCCTTGCTCTGTGGCAACAGGATCAGCAAGAGAGTTTATGACATCCTCATAGTAAGAAGGGGGGAATGCAAGGACAACCAAGATAAAGCCTGCTCTGTTAAGGAGGTCAAGGGCACTAGCACATAACTCCTCTAGGTCCTGGAGGGCTGCAGCTGTGAGTGTAAGATCATATCGATCTTGGTAGAACAGCTGTCTAAGGTAGAATCAGAGGGAGGAGAGAGTGAGGTAGATGTGTACTAGTTGGGTGTGGATGGGGGTGTAAGATGGGTAGGTAGGGAGGTTTACAGTGATAGTGGGATTGTCTAGAAGGGAGGCAAAGAGAATTTGTCATTGCAAAGGGGTAAGAGAAAGGAGAAGAGAATGAAAGAAGTTTGGGTTTAACATGGGAGGAATTGTAATACTGAGAAAAGAGGATAGGAAAAAAGGGAGAAGGAAAAAGAGGTGCATTTTTTATATACAGGTGAGGGGGAGGGAATCAGTATCTATTCATTGGTTAAAGCTGCTGCGATTGCGGTGTCAATCTCTATCTGATCTGGGGAAGGAGGATAAAAGGCCCTGGGGAATTGCACGAGGGCTGGATTGGAATGGATGTAAGGGAGTCCAGGCCATGCTGGGAAGGCAGGGTCTGGGCCAGGGGGAGCTCTGTTAGGGAGGACAGCTTTGACGGGTTCGAGAGGAGGTGCTGTTTCAGTGGGAGAATCCCAGGGGGCGGGGTCTGTGTTCCATCCATTGATAGGTGGGTCCCAGGCAGGGAGTTCTTCTTCGTTGTTTTCCTCAGTGGCGGGGGGTTCTCAGACGTCAGGAGTGGATGGTGGGATGTCGGGGGAAAAGTGGGTAGTGTGGGGATCATCCCAGACGATGCGCAGGTAGGCGCGGCTGATGCGTATTTCAAAGAAGAACTTTTGTTAGTAGAGGAAGGCAAGAAGGGGGAGAAAGGTGAGGAGGATGAGGGCAGTGGTGATGGTGTTCATGGTGGTAGGATTATTTTTGTTTGGGGGGAAAGGCTTTTGGATGACGAAGCTGATAGGCTCGGAGGAGTGGTCGAGCATTTTTAAGGTTTCCCTTGGGCTCCCAGGTGTTTTCAGTGGAGGAGTAGCCTTTTCACGATACGAGATATTGCCGTCTCCCAGGCGAGCCTCTGTGGGAGAGAATGGAAGCGATTTCAAACTCTTCATCTCCATCAATAAGGTCCGGGGGGGGATTGGTAAAGTTTTTTCCATGTTTGGCGGTTCCCCAATAGGATGATAAGAGGGAAGCATGAAATATGTCATGTATTTTCCAAGAAGGGGGGAGACATAATTGATACGCCACTGGGAAGATTACACAGGAGATTTTGAAGGGTCCTTCCCTCCTTGGAGCAAGTTTCTTAGATGGGTAGCTGAGATGGAGATTATGTCCTTCTAGCCACACCTTATCTCCTACTTTTAATGGGTGGAATTTGGAGGAGATCCATTTCTTCATTAGGCATTGGGATTTTTCATGAGAGGCGATGGCTTCTGAGCAGGCTTCAAATAGGTTGGAGAGGCGTTTTCCCAGGATGGGTAGGAAGGTCTTTCCAATCGGGGGGTAGGAGTGGGGTTCGAATCCTAGAATTAGAGAGAATGGGGATTGTCCAGTGGATGAATGGGGAAGGGAATTGTGAGAGAACTCAGCCATGGGAAGGAGTTTGGCCCATCACTCAGAATGTCCTTCACAGAAGATGCAGAGGTAGGTTTCTAATTCTTGATTGACCCGTTCGGTTTCTCCATTGGTCTGAGAATGATAGGCAGAGGAGAGGGCAAGGTCATATTTCAAGAGGCAGGAGAGTTCTCTGGTGAATGCAGATGCAAACTGTGGTCCTCTGTCGGATATGAGGCGATCGTGAAGTCCATAGAGACAAAATACATGTTTGAAAAAGAGAAGGGCTACTCCTGTGGTGTCAATGGTTTTATGACAAGGGCAGATAATTACCCCCTTTGTAAGGCCATGGTTGACCACGACCATTATGGAATCATAACTCAAGGAAGAAGGCAAGTTGGTAATAAGGTCAATGGAGAGCTGCTGGAAGGGGTGGGATACACCAGGAAGGGGGGTAAGGGGGGGAATGGTAGGGTGAGTGTTTACTTTGTTGGCCTGACAAGTGGCGCATCCTTTGACAAAGTTGCGAACAAAGGTGTTGAGACCGGGCCACCAGAAATCCCACTGCAACAGATTCTGGGTGTGGAAGATGCCACCATGTCCACAGGTGGCACTTTCGTGGATGGACTTTAAAATGTCGGTGTGGTGAGGCAGTGGAACAAAGAGCCTTCCCCAGAAGAAGAGTTTTGAGTCCTCAAATGACCAGTCGTTGGTGGTGGCACGCAGGAAGAGGGACTTCCCATTGTTTAATGCATTGAGTGCAGTTGTAACGAGGGGGTCAGACAGGAATGATTGTGCTATTTTCTCCAAGATAGCGGTATCAATGGTGTTAATGAACAGGGAGGGGGGAATAAGAGTGACTTCTTGGTTGTCATTAGAAGTATCTATCTGATCCCGTCGGAAAAGGGCATTAGTGGGACCCATCTGTGATCCAGGAGTAGTCTGGTAGGAAATGTCAAAATCTTGGAGGAACAACATCCATTGGGCTTGTTGTCAGGATAGCTTATGGGGTTGCTTGAAGTAGGAAAGGTTCTTGTGGTCAGTGATGACAGAGACAGGGAAAGAAGTTCCTTGGAGGTAATGTCAACATCCTTCTAGGGCATGGATCACAGCAAGGAGTTCTCTGTCATAGATGTCGTAGTTTCGTTTAGCAGCAGATAGAGTTTTCAAGAGGAAGGCACAAGGATGAAGATTCCCATTCCCATCTTTCTGCATAAGAACTGCACTGGTGGCAGTCAGGGAAGCATCAGTCATGACAAAGAACAGTTTGAGCGTATTGGGCATGAGGAGTATAGGATGGCAAGTAAACACTTCTTTAATGGTGATGAAGGCGTTTTGCTGGGTGGTTCCCCACTCCCATTTGGCATTTTTCTTGGTGAGATTGTGGAGAGGTCAGGCTACACTTGAGAAGTCAGGAATAAATCTGTGATAAAAGTTACAGAATCCTATAAAGAATCGCACTCCTTTTACTGAGGTGGGGGGTCTTCATTCATCGATGGCCTTCAGTTTGGTGGGGTCCATCTTCACCTGTCCTTCCCATATGATCATTCCGAGATACTCCATACATCAAAGAAGCATTTCTCCAGCTTCAGAAAGAGCTTGTGCTCTCTGAGCTGTTGGAGGACTTTCTGAGTTCGTTCCTGGTGTAGGGTTTCATTGTTGAAGTGGATGAGGATGTTGTCCATATAAATGACAAGCCATCCTTCCACTATCATGTTGGCAAAGGTATGGTCCATCAGGGCCTGGAAGGTGGAAGGAGAGTTGCATAGCCCAAAGAACATTATGGTTGGTTTAAAGAGGCCAAAGGGAGTGATGAATGCTGCCTTCCAACGATCTTCAGGTCATATGAGGACATTGTTATATCCCCATCTAATGTCCATTTTGGTGAAGATTTTTGATCCCTTGAGCTTGTCCATCAGGTCTGAGATCAAGGGAAGCAGGTAAGCATTCTTGACAGTGAAGGAATTGATATATCTGTAATCCTGGCAAGGGTGTAGTGAGCCGTCTTTCTTAGGCACGAAGAAGAAGGGAGCAGCTTGTGGGGATTTTGATGGGGTGATCTTTCCCAAGGTGAGGTGTTCATCTATGAAAGCTCAATAAGCTTCAGTTTCCTTAGGATTTAGAGGGTAGGTTTTTGCTACTTTCAGGAAGAACTCTTTGTTGAGCTCAATGGCGTGATTGAAGGCTCGAGAAGGAGGAAGTTCATCTATAGTTTTCTTTTCAAAGACATCGCTGAAGGAGGCGTATGGAGTGGATAGCTCACTCTTCTTCTTTTCTTCTTTTTGCGCAAGTTCGGTGGCAATGGTGGTTTTGTGAATGGAATGAGAGGTATGCTTTTCCCAGAATTGTGATGTCTTGCGATCGGGGTCGAGATCTAGGTAGTGTATGAGGTATTGTTGGAAGGTCGATCAGGGTGAGTCGTGATGTGGCTTGGTGAGGTGATCTGGAATGTGTACTTTTCCAGTTGTCCAGTCTATGGTGGGGTTAACCTCCCTTAACCAAGGTAATCCTAGAATCATGTTTTCTTTCCTGCAGTTCAGAACGTAGAGGTCTTGTCTTCATTTGACTCCAGCTATACAGATAAAAAGGGTAACTTTATGACAGATGACTCCTCCTTGGTTACTTGTTCCATCTATGTTTTGTGCTCAGAGGGGTTTGAGAAGGTGAGTCTGAGGGTAATGTCTTTTTAGGACGAGGTCTCAATTGATGAAACATCTGGTGGCTTCACTGTCGATGAGGGCAAAAGTGTTGATGATTTGTACTCCTTCCCTTGGAAAAATAGAAATGGGGATTCAGATTTCCGGGGCTTTACAGTCTAATACTATTACAGGAGCAATAACTTGTGGAGGAGAAGACATTGTTACTTCCCTTCCTTTCAAAAATCCTCGACTTCCTCTATCTTGGCAGATGCCACGGTTTCTTCCTCTGCCGGAGTTTCCCTCTCTTCCTCAAAACAGGTTTTGAGAACTTTAAGGACATCCTCCTTGGAAACTTTTTTGTCATCTAGTTCCTTCATGTAGAAGTCGATAGGGGAAGTTCTTGCCGCCCTAATCTGAGTGGTAGGTTTGGTGGGAGGAATGGTGGAGGTGGGTGGTTTGTTGGAGCAAGAAGGATGGTTGGTGGTCCTGCAGCCTACTTTGTGGCAAATGAAGCAACAATTTTCCCTCATGTGCCTTGCCCTTTCTATGGGGGAAAGTCTGACAGCGTCGATGTCCATAGCATTAGGGTCTCTTTAGGAGGAAGAGGAGTGGGAGAATGGAAGGAAGGTCCTCTTATCTTGGAGGTCAGAGATGCAGCAAAAGTTGGTGTGGAACTAAGTGGCTTTGGCGATCCAGTCCCTTAGGGTGGAAGGGACAGTTTCCATAGAGAGGACTCACTCAGAAAGTTTGGAGTCCAAACCCCAGATAAACCATTTGATGAGTGTGTTCTCATCTTTGAAGCCAGACTTAGCTGCTAAGAGTTGGAACTCTGAGACATACTTCTTGAATCCATCTTTCTTGTTCCAGTAGTTTTGTCTGAGGTTCCCTAGTTCAACTCTTGCATTGGCAGCTATGTCATAGGGGAAAAAGGTTTTTCTAAAGTCTTCTACCATTTTGGCAAAAGTTTTGTCGTCTTCCTTGACTCCTTTATCTGAGAGTTTTAAGTACCATCCTTTGGAGAAGTCTCTTCCTCATCCTTTGCTCATCTTACTCAGGAAGACGAGGAGTTTAGCATCGTCGCTATAGAGGGTTTCATTCATTTTTAGATAGGCCGCCATGGCCAAGATCCATCTAGATGCGTCGTTCAGGTCCCCGGAAAAGTTGTCAGGGAGGCCAGCTTTCAGCTCAATTTTTCTGGCTGGGGTGTCTGCCATCTCCATGTCTACAGGTGTTGGAGAGTTTGCTCGAGGGATGTCAAAGTTGTCAAGGGGTTCGTCTCTGGATGGCTCAATCTCAAGGGGTTCTTCTGGCTCAGGCGATTCTATGTGATAGCCTCTTCTACCGGCTCTGGAAATGTTGGGCAAAGTTTTTGAGCTTCTGCTAAATAGCAGAGGCATAAGGACAAGCTAGTTCTTTTGTTATGCTGGAGCGTAATTTCTAGCTATAGTGACCACTTATAGGAGTAGGTTGAAGTCTCATAGAGCAAATAGAGATCTTAGTGTTTAAGATCGCAATCAATAAGGCTGGAAAACTAGAAACTACACTGGATTGTGTGGAACTAGCTAAGGAATAGTAGTACAAGGGCAGCGTATTTATAGGGTCAGCTGTGGAGCATGGACCAAGCAATGTGCCACAGCAAACTACTGGAAGGGGAAACAAAGGGAGTCCACAGAGGGGAAAACCCTTAAAAGGAAAGAGGCTGTCCGTTTGAAAGGTTTCAAAGGGGAAATCAGTACTCGAGAACCAGGCTATCAAAAAGGTTGTAGGTGAAGTCTAGGTTGAGACACATGAGAGAGAAACAGAAAGGAGAACGATTCTTGTCAACGCCATATGGAAAGTTTGTAACACATAGTGTCCATTGTGAGAAACAATAAAAGTTACATAATGAGTAATCTGTCTGTGAGAAGAAAGAGAACCATCAGCATTAGAAACAGCAATGGGTTTATCTAATGGATGTAGAGTTAACTGTTGACAGCTAACCCAGTCCTTGTCAATACACATTTGTACTGCACCAAAGTCCAAGAGAGTCTTAAGTGATGCTTGGTGCCAACTAGCATGCCTCTTGAACAGAATGTCTACCTGAAATAAGAATTTGCCACCCAATGATAGTGTTCCTTGTACTGTACATAAAGAAGTGGAGGATTTATAAATAGAATGGCATTTTCTTATTTGTTTTAAAAGGGAATCAAGCACAATATTTTTTAATTCCAGTGCCATACTCATTTGAGTCACTCTTTCAGAATGCTTATACATATTTCACAAAACTACATCTAAGGTTGTTAGAGGAAATTCTGAGTCATAATCAAAAGAAATATTGTAGTCCTTCATCTCTGCCTTTCTGAGATCTGCTACAGTCTGAGTCATAGATGAAACTATTTTAGGTCCTTGCACATGATCACCTCCGATAATCACATGCTTTGTCCTTTTCCCAACATACTGTCCATGGCTTTCTGATGAATCTTCATCTCAATCTAATCTCACCAATAAACTTCTGCTTCTTCTCCCATATAATCCTGCTTTTGGAAGATGGCAGCAATTGTGGTAGCCAGGGCCTGAGCAGGAATGGGAAGCATAGGGGGAAGAGTCCTTTCCCAATATGGCAGAGCCTCTTGTACAGTGGCCTGTACACAATTTTCTGTGGAGGGATCCCACAGTTGTCAGATTGCAGACTGCAGAGGTTGTCAGTTAGGGTTTGTGGGACAGTTAAGCCAGATATGACCTTGTTTGTAACATCCATAACAAGTATGGGTATTGGGACGGGCTGCTGGTTGGATAGCTCTGATCTCCATTGGTGCCCCACAGCCTGGCTGAGTACCAACCATGGTAAAACGAGAATAGCCTGAAGCGCCACTTGGGGGTTTTGATGGGGGAGGGTATGCAGACAAATTAGAAGGGCATGGACAAAATGGATTTCCACATTCCAAGACAATGCATTTGAAATTACAACTAATGCAGCAGTAGTCTTTGAGAAGAACCATGTATTCTTCCACATTGGGACAAGTAAGTTCCCTCTGTGTAAAGATCCTGTAATCTGCCGCCTTTTTCAGCAGATGATATGATTCTCCATCATTAACCAATGCTTCTTGTTGGAGGACTTTGAATTCCTGGAGGAACAGATCAATCGCTTGCCCATTCTATCTCAGGGCCAAGAGTTTTTTGTATGACTCTTGTACAATTATACAGATTTGAAAGTAATCCATAATGACCTTCTGGAGCTTGTCTCATTCAGGCCAAGCATTATCTCCAAAAGGGACCTGCAACTCTGGGTGTCTGAGAGCTGACACATTCCTTGTTCTTAACTCCTTGGTTAGAAACTGCTCAAAGGCCATTATTGCAAAGGGCTGTGCCTTGGCCTCCATCCATGAAAGCACAGTGAAGGTTCACAGCTGATTGTTTTTCCATGAGGTAGCAGAGATCCACATGCAGATCTTAATCCACCAAAAGTGGAATTTGGCCCTGTCACTATTCCAGTTCCCAGGGTTAGGGATTTTCTTTGTTACAGAGTTCTTGTTCTCATCCAAGATTTGGGCAAGCCTCCCAGCTACACCCTCATCATGGACAGAATCTGGTATCATTTGTTCCCCATAATCACTCATCACTGATCCTTACTACTCAGTATCTTCCAACCAAGTTCTGGGGATGCAATAACAACAACAACATAGAAAATACTGTCAAGAGCAGAAATAGTAGTGTCAGCAGTGAAATGTTTCATAATGTCGACAGGGATAAAGGGAACTACTACACATATACTAACCAGCTAGAAATATTTACAAGAGGTAACCTGATAATTGACTTTCAGGTCTATCTTGGCAATCACTTGCCAACTAACAAAACAATATAAGCTCAGCCTACCTGATATGGTGGTCAGGTAGTCGCTCTTCACAAACAAGGCTCAACCCTGGCATGGACTAATCAATCCCAAAAAAGGAAGAGAGAGAAGAGTATGGGTACATAGAAAATTCTGTCCTTTTCAGGGACTCCTCTAAAAGCAGTGAGGGAAAATGAAATGCAACCATCAGCAATAGCTGGAATGGATCTCGCTTTCAAATCACAGAAGACTTGTTGTATACTCATAATGACCAATAGAGCAGCCAAGGTCTCTTTCAATCCTAGCAGAATATCTCCTTAATTCTGGAGTCCAGATATAACCACAGCAAGTGATACAACAGCAACTAGCACAACATCCAGGCAGTGTATGAAGTCTAATCCAAGTGTTGTGACTATCAAAGTAGAACACATTAGAACACCACCAAGTGGCTCTCCTGAAGGATTGTTACCACTGGCTGGACTCAACGACAACAAAGAGACAAGGAAAAAAGAGTCAAGCAGAAAGAGCAAGACTTTAGAAAATAGTGGGGAGTTAACCTTAGATCACCCAGGAAGAAACCTGATAAGTAAACAAGTGGATTAGACTGGGAATTCCAGTTGATATACAACAAGCTTATATACATGTAAAGATTGTGCACAAACCAAGCAGTGCTACAATGAAAAAGGAAATGTTCCACTAAGTCTGACAAAGCAATTACAGATCTTGTGTAATAATATGTAAGTGTTACTAATGGTAAATAAGCATGTTTACTAATGCAGTGTTCAGATTATTCCAAATCATGTGCATGTTTGCATAGTCATGTGCTTCAGATCAGATGATGGTAGAAGTCTAAAAGTGTTGAAGTCTGAAGTAGTAAATAGAAATTGTAGTGTAATGTACTTTGATAGTCTGTGTTTGAAAGTGTTCATAACAGGGTGGGGTAGGTAAGGACACTGATGACACTGGGGGCATCAATGGTGTGTATGAGGACAATGGTGTGTCCAGGGAGAGTGGGAGGTGTAATGTATGCCACATACTAATAAAATTTTATGATGGGAGGAAAACCAGTTTGGGTAATGATGGATAGCACTGCCCATACAATGACAGCGATGGACTTGTAGCTACTAGCCAGTGGGGCTGCAAAGTAGTTGCCAGTGGATCAACTTCTTCATTGATGGGAGAATGTATAGTGACTCCAAAAAGTGTTCCAATCCCTAACTCCAAACTGGGGCACAAAGTGCCCTGCAATCACTTGTGGGAATTTCACTTAGCTTTGGTGAAGACAAATAATGTACAAACCCCTGGCTACAAATTATGTCACTGGGTCATGTGATCCAGGTCAGGGGCTATTGAGATACACCACTTTTAAGACAACAACACCATTGGAACAGTTTTTGGACTTTGATAATAATATGGGTATTGGGTATATATTAGTACTTGGTATATCCCCCTTTTGCCTTAATCACAGCCTAGACCCTCCTTGGCATGCTTTCAATCAACTTCTGGCACTCCTCAGCTGGTATCCCCTCCCATACCTCTTGAATTCTATCCCATAACTGATGAATCCCATTGGAAGGGTTTTCATACTCTGCCAGCCTTCTTTTCAGGTAACCCCAGAGATGCTCAATGGGATTGAGGTCAGGAGACTGTGCAGGCCATACCATAGTCTCAAAATCCTGCTCTTCCAGCCATGCCTTCACCTTTTTACAGGTATGCTTGGGATCATTGTCCTGCTGAAAGATGATA